>CAIGQQ010032295.1:18884-30136 GCA_903798035.1 Danio albolineatus
GAGAGTGTTCGGAGGGAGCACACTCAGAGTCCGTTTCGTAGGAACGAGCTCGGACCCTGAGTGCTGTGAGGAGTGAGCTTAAATGGAGTGCACGGTGATGGGAAACAGCAGTGATCAATTAACATTAACGTGAATGTGCTAGTGGTGATTACGGGACTAAGTGAAGGAAGCTGTGCTGTGTTGTGAATCAACCAGCGATCTCTGACTGAGGAGATCGCTGGTGATCGTGACACCAACTTATCCAGCATTTGTTTTACGCAGCAGATGCCTTTCCAGCTGCAACCCATCTCTGGGAAACATCCATACAGTACATTCTCATTCACACTTATACACTACGGACAATTTAGCCTACCCAATTCACCTATACCACGTGTCTTTGGACTTGTGGTGGAAACCAGAGCACACGGAGGAAACCCACGCAACCACGGGGAGAACATGCAAACTCCACACAGAAATGCCAACTGACCCAGCCGAGGCTCGAACCAGCCACCTTCTTGCTGTGAGGCGAACGTGCTACTCACTACGCCACCGTGGCGCCCCTAATGTAACTTTATAAAACAAAAATATAATAAAATAATAATAAAATCTTAAAATACATTTAATTCAATAATGTTAAAATGCACATGCATATGCATTATAATATTATATGCAATAATAATATTAATAATAATAATAACAAGTAGTAGCAGCAGGAGTAGTGCTAAGTTCCAAAGCAAACCTAACTGAAAAGGACCAGTAATTTAAATCACATTAATGCAAATCAACAACTAACACACTTAATGAAGATTCATCGATGTAATGTTGATGTATTGCAGTAAACACTCACAGCACGTAGGAGTATTGCAATAATGTGTATCCTGAAGACTATCATGAGATCACTCAGCATGGGTTGAAATATTCATTGTGATGACTAATAGCCTATAGTGCAATCTCATACAGGACATGTTTATTCTGCTAGACTAGGACTGATTAAAGGCTTCATATAATGTGTTTTAATTTGTCTCAATTATTAGCTCTTAATTTGCAACAAAAAACTGTTTCTAGGTTGGATCTGCTAATAATGAAGCTGTCCAACAGACTCTAGGCTAATGATATTTTAATAGGAAATAAACCACAGATTATATCAGCCTATAATTGACACACTCTTATCTTGAGTGGATTTTTCATTATTCCACTTTGAAGCAGCGTTGGAGAGAGTTGGTTATATCACCTCATTTTTTAAAATGATTTTAATGTGACACACTAGACTGAGTCTGACTACGTTTACTCGACCTTTTGTTTCTTCAGACACATTGACTTTGAAATGAGCTCTTTAAAGTTTCCCATATTTTAATTTAATGCTAGATAAAAACATCAAAAGATGTACCGTGGCATTTAATAGGAGAGGGCCGTGACAAATTTTGCAATTAACTCGAGAATGATGATATGTCTGTCATAACAAAAGTCACTCTCTTCTTGAGAGTCAGATCACTTGATCTGTTTCTTCCTTTATTAAATCAGGTATCCTTTCTTACAATGACATATGGCATAACCTTTGCAAAATTACCATGGAAACCATTCTTTATGAAAGAAAATCCATATTGGATCCTACCTGCAGTCCATTTAATTATATATTAGGTAAAACAGCAAACTCACTAATGTCCTCAGAATATTTTAGATTGAAATCATATTAAGTGATTGATTTTTTATTTTAGAAATGCATATACATTACTGTACAGTGGAGATCATAAGAGACAACCTATTTCAGAAATATCAAGGATAGTGCTTGTCAAGAACATTTTAAGTTACCCTAACTGAATAAAAAAAAGTTGTTTTGTTAGAATATTTCATGAGCTACACAGTACAAAGACCTTTGAAAAACAACAATGATCAAAATTAGAGAACACTTTCAGATTCCTCCCAGTTATTGGTGTTTATCTGGCACCTGGTGGTCAATTCCAGGATTGTTGACAGATTCAAACTCACTAGGAAATGTAGCTCTTGGAATTGTGCCTAAGTCGTATGAACTCATATGATTTTATTCAAATAAAAAAATAAACATATTTAAAAGAAGGTGTCTGACCTGTCTTTAGAGGATAAGTAAATTGTACAAAAATGTATGAATGAATGTATGTACAAATGTGTAATTTTTGTTACAATTTGCTCATTCACCAATGAGACTGCATTGACAATTCCTATTTCACGTTTGTGAGTTTATAAATGACTAAAAACCTCCAACAGCAGGTTGTTCAGATGAAGGCCAAAAAGATCGGATTTCAGCCATAAGTTCCCAGTTGGTTGTTGCCTGTGGATTCTAGAGTATTGCTTTAGGACCAGTACACACCAAGTTGACGCCAAACAACTAGCACCGACGAAACCCAACTGTGTTGTCGCCTGAAAAGCTGCATGTGAACGCACCAAATGAACCACAGCCGACTGATTCATTAGCATATTTTGCACCTGCATAGAAGGACGTGGTGTTTACACATCATGGTGGCAGTCTGTTTTCTCCTTCAGAACAGGAAACTGGAACTTCCGATGTGCACGTACAAAGCGTAAACAAAGCATTTAGTACCATTATCACAGTAATTGTCACTCACCACAGAGAGAATCGCTTCTGCAAATATGTCTGATAATTTAATAATCTATATAGTTTGCAAATATTTAAAAAATGTAGTGAAATTACAGCCGACCTCTTTGTGTTCCTTCTTGACTTTGTTTATTTGCTACAGTACGTCACTTCACTCACTCTCTGATTTGTTGCTGAATAACCAGTCAGACCTCTATCTTCAGCTAACGGCCCGATGCCGATTGAACATGGTGAATCAGGCCAATGAGCTTTGACTATAAACCAACAAGCAATGTGTGGAACAAAACCCAACGGCCGACTGTCGGCTTGGTGTATCTGCAATGCTAATAACTCAGTTAAGTCCCCCAGAAAGGATGGTTTTCCACAAAAGACAAGTCATTGAAAGATGGATAAGAAAGTTCATGGTTTCGGGAACACTGAAATAATTGCCAATAAAAATAACGAAGTGTCCACCCTAGAGTCCTGACTAAACCTGATTTAAAATCTCTAGAAAATGGATGGCAACAAAGTTATGGTTAAGAATCTCATTACAGTCATTGAACTGTGGAAAAGACTAAAGGACAGGTTAATCAAGATCAGCAGAGCAGTGTGATAGTGATGTTCTGATAGAGACTATATAACTTGTGATGTCTATTAGAGACTTTATATCTGACTGCAGATATGTTGAAGTCATTCAAAGCAAGAGTTTGTACACTTCCTGCTCATTTTTGACTGACAAAGAAATATTTCTTTAAGCTACAATCATTTCTGTTCCCTAAGTATTGTTGTTTTTTGCTGAAATACTAAATAAAAAAGAGAATCAACTGTTTATAAATTGTTACAAGGATCTTTTTAATCTTTTGATCTTCAGTTATATGTACTGTTTTCACACAGCAATTTTGGAAGATCACCACAATTTTAAGGTGTAAATCTTATTAGTAAATCAATTAAATGTTACATTTTGCTGGGCAGTTCATTCTGCTGTGGCGAACCCTGATGAATAAAGGGACTAAGCAAAAGGAAAAATAATAAAGTATTATTTTGCCATGTTACTGTGCTCACACATTTTAGAAAACAATAGCCTATCTACTACACCACCACAATCATTGGGAATGAAAAATACAGGTCATCCAATTTTTCTTACAGTATGGGAAGTTGTTTTGGGGTGTTTTCCCCCAACCCAGTCTCACGTTGTCATAAGTAGGGCCAGACGGAATCTGCAGACATTTGTTGCTATTTCTGCGGAGTATTTTGTTAAAAATCTGCGGATTTATGTGGAATGATTTTGGGGGTATCATAACTAAAACCTTAATATATAAAATTAAAAGTAATACCTTTTTAACTTGTATTTAATGTTTACAATGCAAATCCAATCAGATCCACTTTATTTCATAAACAAAGCAAGCCTCTCATATTAAATATCTACAGTACTAAAAGACAAAAGATATGACTTTACAAACTGTTTTGTAAATAAATCATATATTTTCATATTAGTCAATATTATTACTGAAATTAATTTAAAAACTGAATAAATATAAATTTACACACATTTACACAAGTAAATAAACAGAATCAATGATATAATCTGCGGAAATCTGTAAGCTAATAGGGGTTATAATAATTAGCTAATAATTACTCATAAGCTAATAGGCAACTACTTCAGCTCTTTTTTCGTTGTGTAATGCATATCCTGCTAGTCCTGCAATCAAATTGTGTCAAATCCTATTATTATTATATATGTTTTGTAGGCTACCTTTTTTATAAAAATAACCTATTTTCATAAATTACTAAATTAATAAAATGAATGAACGCATCGAATAGCATTTGATTGCACTTTATTTTCTACACACACTACATGTGTACCCAAATTAACCCTGACCCTATCTCTAAGGCTACAGGTATAGGCTACAGGTCTACAAGGTTCTCACATATTGCTACCCAATTATTCGATGACAGCATTGAACAAGACTGTAAAATAGCTGTTAAAGAATTATGCAGTTTAAAAACAACTAATTAAAAGATGAAACCTTTTTAAATAGTTGAAAGTTAATGCTATTTGTTTGACACCCCCTCTCTCTCTCTTATGTGTGTGTGTTTGTGTGTGTGTGTGTGCGTGCGTGCAGGTCACTGTTTGCATCGGCGTTTAATTAAAGTTTTTTTTAAAAGGCTCTTCTCATTTCCAAAATGGCGGAATACGATCTGACAACAAGGATCGCGCATTTTTTAGACCGGCATTTGATCTTTCCGTTACTAGAATTCCTCTCTGTCAAAGAGGTAATGTATAAAATACACTAGTATACACTATATACATCGGTGTTTACCCATATATAATTGATCCGTAATCGGCAAATCGCACGTGTGGTGAATAACGTTAGATAAATGATTTGGTTTTCTCATCTCATAACAGGAATGACATCTTTAGACATTTGTGATAAATGTTTTGTTTATTGCTGGTTTTGACATATCAATTTTATTTAAAGCATGAGCGTATTTCCTAGCAGCACAAATCCTTATTTGAGTGTACATGGACATCACAATGTTATTGTATTATAACGGTGGTATAATAATAATGTTCAATTGTTGTATGTGGGACACTAATAAATAAATATAACCGTACAGTAATAACACTGGAAATTAGAATAATTGTTGTTGTATATTCACTTCATTAAAACAATAAAACAGTATTTTTTTCACATTGTAATACTATTTCACAATGCTACTGTTTTTACTGTAACCATGCAAACATAAGCAAATGATAACAAATAATGGCGTACTTGGTGTCTTTCAAAAACACAAAAATGATTTATTTCTTATTTTTGACCTATGGTGTTTATTTTTGACCTAATATTTTATTACATTGACTTTGACGCATATCTGTTAATATCTTGTTTTCATTCTGCACAATTTAAACTGTTCAGTTATTTCACTTTTATCAAATATACTTTTGTTAAATATGGTATTTATTGTCCTCTCAGATCTACAATGAGAAAGAACTCCTCCAAGGGAAGCTGGATCTTCTTAGCGACACAAACATGGTGGACTTCGCAATGGATGTATATAAAAACCTTTATCCTGACAAAGAAATTCCACACTGTAAGTGTTTATCCTATTATCTGGGGCTACTGTATATGTTTTTTTTTTGCCAGTTCTTAAAATGTGGAAATAATGATGTAATTCATAAAAATGTTTGTGTGTGTGTGTGTGTGTGTGTGTGTGTGTTATAAGTTAATATAAACATACAAATCTAAATATTATGACAGGAACATTTTATTATTGTACACCTGAATGTAATTTTAATATTAAACCTTTTTTGATATATTTTAATTAAACGTGAATGAAATGCAATGCAAAGCCTCTAAATGTTGTTAAACTGAAAAATAATTATGAATTAATTATACACACCATTTGATTTCTAAAGTATTTTAAACTGTCCAGATAATTTCATATTAAAAAGTACATTTTGAGACTAAATATCCCACATTTCGTATGGCCCTATATCTATAATAAAGATTTTAACATAAGGTTTAAGGTACATTACTATTAGGGCTGCACAATACTAATATTGTTGTGCGATTAATAATATTTCTTAAAACATAACATTTTCCTAGAAAAATTTTATTTTTATTAACTGTGTTTTTAAATAATTTATTTGTTTAATGATATTAGAACAAACAGGTAAAATATATTTATCTAATTAAACTCCTCAGCAGATATTCTGACTCTGATTGGCTGTTGTCGTTTTTTCCCCCTCTCATCTTGACTCCAGATGTATTTATTTTGAGCTCCGGGTTCACCTTTTTGGCCAATAGCAGAGCAGCAACCTTTTGGGAAGTGATAATAAAGATATTTAGGCCCCATCTGATTGGTCAAATTTAGATAAACAGTCAATGCATTAAAAATTTTTTTTTTTAAATGTCATTAATCACCAGGGCTACAACAACTACTTGATAAAATCAATAATTATCAGTAATCAATGAATACTCTTATCATATACTTCATTTGCAAGATTTTCTTTTGTACACGTCACGAGCTATAGTCGTGATGTATATGATTAATTAAATTGTGCTGCTTTAGATTAGCTTAATTTAAACTGTGTGAATAAAGTGAGACACCACATATTTAAAATTAGCAAACAGCAGCACTAGAATATTACAATTATTCAATGTTTGTGGTTTTTAGCAGATGCTAATATTGTCGACTGAGCAGTGAAACATTACCTGTTTTTCTGATTTTGAAAAATAAAAATTTGTCCATTTATTATCTATAAATTTGTAATTTCAACAAAATCTGCTGCTTAATAACTTATTGACAGCATGTTTACATCCTACTTTCATAATGTGTATAAAAATTAAATAGAAGTGCAACACTTGTTTTGCTTTTTGTTTATTTTATTTTGGATGCTTTAGAGAAGTTTTACTGTTCAAAAACAAACCTTCATTAAAGATTTTAAATGTTCAAAATTAAAGATTGTTAATCTCGATATGTGTTTTTTTGAAAATTTTATTGTATACTTTATGAAGTATGCACAAATATGACCCTTATTTGTGATTTAAATACACTGAAAAATGCTGGGTTCCACATAATTCCTTCATATTGTCCCAACACAAGATGATTAAGGTAACTTTGTTTAGCTTTTTCTTTCTTTTTTTTTTTTAACGTATTTGTAAGTGGATTGAAAAAAAAACCACACAATTAAGTTGTCACAAAAAAACTCAAAAGAGTTTTGTTGATTTAGCTCATTTTATTTAAGCAGTTTGAAACAGCAACAAAATAATTTTTTCGAGTGTAGTTAATAATAACTACAAAAAGTAGTTATTACTAACTAATAATAAGCAAAACATTCAATTAAAAAAGTATTTAGTTTTATCCAATTAATGGATTAATTGAAAAAAATCTAATTATATAAATTATTGTTAGTTGCAGCTCTATTTATCACTCATATCTGCTGCATACTGTATATTGCATATAGTATTATAGTGATACTGATCATTTTGCAATATGTTGTACATCACTAATTGCTATACACTGAATGTAATTCAGTCATGACATGTAATATTTTTTTTTTTGACAGCCTTGAGGGAGAAAAGAACCACAGTGGTGGCCCAGCTGAAGCAGCTCCAGTCTGAGACTGAACCCATAGTGAAGATGTTTGAAGATCCAGAGACTCAGAGACAGATGCAGTCCACCAGGTTTACTGCTAACTTAATACTGTTTATTGCTCTGGAAAATATTACATATTTGACTGGAGTTGTCTTAATGTAAAGTCAGTACTATAACACACTTGTGATTTTTTTCTTAGAGATGGGAGGATGCTGTTTGAATATTTAGCAGACAAACATAGCGTACGTTTTCCAACACATCTTGAATATTTTATTTTAATATATATTTTTAATTAAAGCAATATATTAAATTATATTGTTTATATTTATAATTATAATTATATTATATTTAATTAATTCTTAATTATATATTTTATATTATTTCATTTATAGATTTTATTTTAAGAGTAGGTAATTGACCACTTATTTATTTTTTATTTATATTTATCTGTGATTTTTCTTGTCTCAGTTTCGTCAGGAATATTTGGATACACTTTACCGCTATGCTAAGTTCCAGTATGAGTGCGGAAACTACTCTGGAGCTGCTGAGTATCTCTACTTTTTCCGTGTACTTGTAAGCAAGACCACTAATTCATTGAGTTTTTTTTTTTTGTTGTTGTTGTTGTTGTTGTTTGTTTAATTTGATTTGTGAAGTGTGAAATAGACTTACAGCCTTAGGCAGAAAGTTGGAATACATTAATTTGTTTCATCCCTGAGTGGTTTAACAGCTTTTATATTCAGTAATTTACCTGAACAAAACAACTGGTAACCATACCTTCTGGTGTTTTAAGAGGTTGATGAACAGACAACATCACAAAATATAGCTTTACTTATATTATGATATCTATAAAATAATTTTCAAATAGAGGTTTTGGAAAAATGATATACTTTTATTAAACAATGACCTACAACTCAATTCAAATGTTACACGTTGTATGAGTTATGTTATACATGTTATTGATAAACTTTCTGAGTATAAGATTGACATTAAAATGTACCATAGTTTCCTCAAAAAAAAAATAGAAAAAACTGCCATGGTTTATTTGCATTTTAAAATAATTATATTAAAATATTATAATATTTTATTTTTAGAAAACATAAGAGTGCTGTTTTCTACTGCATTTCTAATCAATAATAACAATAACAAAGGTTTTCACTGGTTATGACTGCAAAAAAGGAATATTTCACAAAACATTGTCTTTATAACTCTTCCAATGTTAAAAATGCAAATTTGTTGTCTAAATCTGAAATAAACATGGCAGAAAAAAGTGTAGTCTTTTATAGTCATATAAACCCAGTAGGACAATTTTTAGTTCTATTTCAAATATTGCCCAATTAATGTTTAACAGAGCAAGCACATTTTCACAGTAGTTCCTATAACATTTCTATCCTCTGAAAAAGACTTATTTCTTTTTAGTTTGGCTGGAATAAAACTCAAGGTGGCAAATCTACCACCTTTTTATTATGTCAGTGGCTGTTTTTGCCCAATTGACTTCCACTATAACAACATTGCAAAGCCATGACAGCATAAATTCTTGATTGTTGGTGGTTTTCCATATTAGAAAAAGGTAAGATTAGCAATTTGTACTGTTGATCAACAGTTGCAATGCAAAAAAAAGGCTTAGTTTCTGTCTTTTACTTTATGGAGCATAGTGTATGTGTCAGTGTCTAAGAGAGACCTTTATACATTTAACTTGATATGTCTGAGAAAACCTCAGCTCTCAGAACTTTTTTGTATCGGCCTCTCTAAAGGGTTAATGGTGATGATCAACAAACTAAAATGACAAATTGTACCTCTTGCCAACTGGGAAAACCAGCAGCAGTCAAGAATGCATGGTTATATGGTGTCATGGCTTTGCAATCAAAAAAATGTCATTATATTGAAAGTCAATGGGCAAAAACAGCCATCAACATACTGAAAGAGTAGTCAATTTGAACAATACATTTGATCAATGCTGTCATTTATAAAGTATATGGAATATGAGTTATACGTTTAATACAGTTTCCACCGCAAAAAACAAAATGTGCCAATGCATTTTGCATCAATGCTTAAGTGACAATAGCTTGCATAGATATTAGATCTTAGAGTGGCATACAGGATATTAGAAAATTACATTAAACTTTGAAAATGTGTAGAAAAACTCATGGTCTGGTTTTCACGATCCAGGTTCCCTCCACAGACAGGAACGCTCTGAGCTCTCTGTGGGGCAAACTGGCATCGGAAATCCTCATGCAGAATTGGGAGGCAGCCATGGAGGACCTGACCCGCTTACGAGAGACCATCGACAACAATGTATGTCTGTCCACCATTTTTCACCATTCACCTCTGTCTAATAGAGGCTTTGACGGTGTATTTCATCAGCAGAAATCCAATATTCTGCTCCCTGGCTAATTTGCTGCACCGCCGATGTTCCTTTGAGCTCCCATACAACAGACCTTTAGCAGACATCAGGCATTAGATCAACCATACACACAGAACTGACCGCGATGGCATTTACATTGCATCAGCTTTGATGTGTAAACCCTTGGCATTTATTTGAGATGCAGTAAAAAATGGATGTGTTTGGATTTACTGTGCCCCTGTTTGCTTTGGTAGACCATGCTTGGAATGTAACATCAATTATGTGACACAAAGCTGAAGCGGTGTTGTCATATTTTGAATAAAAGCATGTTTTTGTTTTGCTGGCATGATTCAGTCGGTGAGTTCACCTCTTCAGTCGCTGCAGCAGAGGACGTGGCTCATACACTGGTCACTGTTTGTTTTTTTTAATCACCCCAAAGGCAGAGACAATATCATCGAGCTGTTCCTCTATCAGCCCCAGTGAGTAGAAAGTCCTTTCTTTTAAAAATAGCTCATTATTTTATGTGAATAATATCTTTCAAGAATCTATCTAACTGTCATCTAAAATATGCCTGACAAGTTTTTTTCATGTCAAACTTTAATTTAGTTTTGGCTAGAGTAATTTAGAGACCCATTAAATATAACTGTGTGTGTCTGTGGCTGTGTATACATATTTTTTTGTAGAACTATTTATAATGCCACAAAGAATTTACATGGTGCTGAGATGTCAAATAACGGCAGTTGTTCTTTTATATATTCATCAAGGAATCTTGGGGGAAAAAAGGATAACAGTAACAAACAACAATTATTATGTACTTTAATATTTCCTGAGCAGCAAATCAGCATATTAGCCTGATTTATGCAGGAATGTTTGAAAGTGAAGACTGGAATAATTCGCTTCAAGTTTATTTGTGTAGCACTTCCCTCAAAAATCATTGCTTCAAATCAGCTTTAAAAAAGTTACACATTATTGCCTTACAATCAAAGTAAAGTTAAGGTTAAAGGTTAACTAATAAATTTAACGTTATTAGTTACTAATAACCTTAATTAACTAGTAACTGGTACAAAATAAAACTGGCACCGTCTTCCTATGGCTTCCTTTTGTAAATCAAAAAAATTTAAGTCATACAAAGAAACAATACAATTACCTTTTAAATACCACACAAAGAAGACAGACACACTGCCTGTACTGTAAGTTCAATAACACAACAAAGAAAGCAGACACACTGCCTGTAAGTTCAATAACACAACTAAGAAAGCAGAC
>CAIGQQ010032301.1:0-26652 GCA_903798035.1 Danio albolineatus
ATCCATCCATCCATCCATCCATCCATCCATCCATCCATCTATCTATCTATTTATTACAGTGTATCCGTTACTGCTCACGCACAGCGTACAAAGACCTTTATCTCGGTTTATACACTCAGTCTGTTGTTTTAAGTGTTTATAAATCATTATTAAAACCAGAGAGGTTTGACTGAGATGGCCCTGTATGGAAAACGCACGCTTATTAATGTGCTTTTGCCTGTTCAGAAATGTTCTCTATTAGCGGCCATATAAATTTGGTTTGAATTTTAACAAGGAAATGGAATGCACGGAGCCATCAAAAGAGGCGTACGTTTTCTCTGAGCTCCACTTCAATGTGCCGACAGCCAACCGTATTTGAGTCGAATCTGCTGTTGAAAACAATCAGCAATTAAACCGTGGCTTTGAAAGCAGATCACAGAGAGCCGCTATAAGAGATCTTCATTGTTAATACTAACATTTTTTGTTTGTTTTTTTTCTCACTGGCTGATGGTGAAAGTGTCCCAAATGAGCATGCATGCCTCGTTACCCCAGACGGGCTTGTTTTGATGTGCCGGTTTTGTACAGAGGGGAATGTACATTTTGTCCTTACGTTTGACCTTTGTGTTGCAATACAATGAGAAATGGCATTCACTAATGGAGGCAATGCACTCAACTCATTATAATCATTCATGGGAATGTGCTTGTGGAGGTACGTTGGCTATAGGAATTGCATATTTCTCATGTGCATAAAAGAGAAGCGCAGGAAAACGCAATGCAAAAGTATTGCTGCTATTGGGAGTAAAAATTAAGACCTAGTTAAGTAAAACTTTATAGCCAGTTTTGGGATTCTTCAGTTTTGTTGTGGCCGATTTTATTCACCCCATCATGAATGCTGTTAAGGCAAATATTACAAGAAAATTGGTTTTATTTTGAGCTATTTGGTTTTGCATAACGTGTTTCATATTAGTGGATAGAAAACGCTCAAAATCATTTCAAGATTTTATTTTGTTTTACTTTATGCATCTGTGTTTGTAGATATAGATATATTTAAAAGTTGCAGTTTCACTTCATTAACGCTTACAGTGCACTGAAAAAAATGATTCAAAGATGATTCCCTGATTTTACTCAAATGTTTTTTCAAGCTAAGTGGTTGTAAACAATTTATTTGGGCTGGATTTAAACAAAGAAATTAAGTTGAATGTTACTACATTTAATTTGTTTGTGTAAATTCAACACATATGAATTGCTTGCAACAATTTTGCAGGCATAATTTTTTTCAGTGTACATGTGCAATAAAGGTACAGGAGCTGTCACTGGGGCAGTACCTTTACAAAAGATACATATTTGTACCCAAAGAGTCCACAGTGGTACCTCAAAGGAACATATTAGTATACAAATGTATGTAAAAGTACCTTTGAGGTAATATAATGGACCTTTCAGGTACAAAAATATACCTTTTGAAAGGGTACTGCCACAGTGACAGCTCCTGTACCTTTATTCGTGAGAGTGTACAAGAATGTACTTTTTTTAGTCCTGTTGATATATGGGGTAATCATTAATATTATTCACATGATTTTATAAAATATTTTATTCCTAAAAATCATGTTTTTTTGTTTCCTGGATGTCGAAAATATATTTGGAAGCTTGTTTCTGAAACAAAAATTAAATAAATGATAGTTCAAATATTGGTTTTCTCCTCTAAACAGCAAAAAAGAAGTCAGAACTGTGGGGTTTAAATTCAAACTCCGAGAAACAGACAGGACTGTCAGAAAAAGCCAATAAAATGTGGAAAAAATGTCTGAATTCTGAGAAATAAAAAGTCAGAATTGTGAGAACTAATTCAGAATTCTAAAAATAAAAATCACAGTTTTGAGGTAAAAATCTAAAATGTGTGATAGAAACTTATATTTTGCACAATTTTATGTTTACATCTAGCAAATCTAAGTTCAAGGTTACATTTTTACTACTAAAATTCAATGACTTTTCCAGGACTTTCAAGTACATTTTCATGACCTAATGTTTCATGTAATGTCTGTGTGTACTTGATGATGCATCTTCAAAGTGATTACAGCATATCATAAAACAACAACAAAGCAACAATCTATTTGGTTTAAATGAATCTTTATATCTATGTAAAATTTATTTAGATAATGGTCACACAGCAGTAAGTGCACGTGTTTGACCATGGACAGAAAAGAAGTAGACAACTTAACTTTATTTAATTATACATTTGTTCAACTAATTTCCATGACTTTTTCAAAACTTTGTGGGTTTTTCAGTTTTTTCCAAAACTTTTCAAGGCTTGGAAAACGCCATGTCAAAATTCCATGACTTTTCCAGGTTATTCATGACCATATAAACCCTGTAAAGTGTTTACTGCACAGTTCAGGCTTTTCCCCTCCAAAAATATTGAGAAAT
The DNA here is from genome assembly GCA_903798035.1 of Danio albolineatus. Taxonomy (NCBI): domain Eukaryota; kingdom Metazoa; phylum Chordata; class Actinopteri; order Cypriniformes; family Danionidae; genus Danio; species Danio albolineatus. Next base: position 2,398 of record CAIGQQ010032301.1, read on the forward strand.
GTCAGAATTGTGAGAAATTCTAAATGCAACATTTGAAAAATAATTCATTCATTCATTTTCTTTTCGGCTTAGTCCCTTTATTAATCCGGGGTCGCCACAGCGGAATGAACCGCCAACTTATCCGGCATTTGTTTTACGCAGCAGATGCCCTTCCAGCCACAACCCATCTCTGGGAAACACATTCATACATTCTCATTCACACACATACACTACGGACAATTTAGCTTACCCAATTCACCTGTACCGCATGTCTTTGGACTGTGGGGGAAACCGGAGCACCCGGAGGAAACCCACGCAACCACGGGGAGAACATGCAAACTCCACACAGAAATGCCAACTGGCCCAACCGGGACCTGCCCCAACCGGGGATCGAACCAGCGACCTTCTTGCTGTGAGGCGAACGTGCTACTCACGCGCCACCGTGGCGCCCCTTGAAAAATAATATATTTTACAATAGTCTATGAACTATAAAAATGGAAGAAATATAGTTCAGATTTCTTCCCATTTACTGTATGAACTCAAAACTGCAAGAAAATTGTATTATTCCTTCTTAATTCTGTGTTGGATATGTTTCCATAATCTTTTAATTAATAGACAAAAACTGACTATCAACAAGAATGTTCAGATTTCTAATTTTTTTTAGGTAAATGTGTGCTAAATTAATTAGATAATGCCTTAGTCACACATTTAAAGTGACAGTATGAAATAAAAGGCTGTCCCCATTTCCTTAAGTTACTGACTTTCATTGTATGGACAACACATACTTTGGTGCACTGAAAAAAAATGATTGCAAAATTGTTGCAAAAATTGGTAACACTTTATTTCAATGGTCCATTTGAGTATTAGTAGACTGTCTGCTTAATATCTGTTGATACTGACATTCAACAGACATTTAACTGACTATAAGAAACTTTGCAAGTACATGTCAGCTTACACTAACCCTACCCCCAACCCCAACCTAACAGTCTACTTATAATCTAATGAGAATTAGTTGCAATGTAACTTAAATTCAACAAACGGTCCATTAAAAGAAAGTGTGACCCAAAAATGTATACGAATTGAATTTAAACAACCAAATTAAATTTAGTGATGTTCGACTTAATTTGTTTTTTTTAATTCAGCCCAAATAAAAAGAATCTTTGGATGGTTTTTGTCAGTGTTTTCCAAAAGTTTGTCAAACAGGCCTGGAGCAACATTTGTGGGTGAAGCATCCTTTCAAGAGCTCCAAAAGAAACTCCTAATACCTGCATTTAAGAAACTTTCTGAATCTCTTGCGCAGGTGTGATAGAGAGCAGAGACGCTTTAAGAAGATTAACGTAAGGCTGTCAGGCAGACTGACACTGGCGGGGAGAAAAAAAGAAGAAGAAAACACTGAAAGTTTGTCTCGCAGACAGCTTTGTGAAGTTCTTCAGACACGGTTAAAGTTTAAAGATTAATCCCAAGTGTTCCTCTGTCTGCATACTAATATTCGTCTGGGACGGCGCGAGTGAGCAATTTCAAATGGTCTCAGGTTATTTTAGATAATGTCTCCTCGCCAGACACAATCGCTATTACCAAAAGATGGATTTTTTCTTTTCTTTCAGCAAAGCTCATTTACATTTCGCTCTGTCAAAACAGGTTTTGTCAGTCAGATCTGAAAATCGGAGCAATAATTTTCTGTCTGGCCCCAGAAAAGTGAAGTCGCAGACCATTTTATTGTTGTGCGTAGAGATTATTAGCTGATTAACGGTTGGAGAAGGGCTGCTTTTTACTTAAGCTGTCCTGCGGCTGAAGACAAGCTAGACAAGGATGATTAATATGTTTTTGCGGTCAAGCGAAACTAAAAGAAACTTTCTTTAATATTCAGGCGAAGAATGAAAAAGTGATTGTGCTCCAGCTTGCCTCAATAATAAGGATTAGAGAAGAAGGAAAGATTCGCATTTGGAAATAGAAATATGACAGAAACACCAAACACTATTCATATTTTCATGGACAAGATAATAATTACATACAGAGAAACAAAAATGATGTATGTTTGTATATACCCAATGATTAAATAGACTGTTCACCCAAAAAATGAAAATGTAACCACTATTCATTCATAATCAAGTGGTTCAAGAGTTTCTTTCTTCTGTTAAACATAAAAGAAGATATTTTGAAGAATGTTGGAAAACTGTAAGAACCAACTTACATTAAAGGGAGAAACTAATACTACGCAGGTCTGTTCAACCAACATGATCTCACAGCAATTCGTAACTTTTTGATTTAGTGGCTAATTCGTATGATTTTGTGTGATCTCACTCATACAATTTAGTACGATTTGCGGTCACACTTTATTTCGGTGGTCCGTTTGTTGAATTTAAGTTACATTGCAACTAATTCTCATTAGATTATAAGTAGGCTGTTAGGTTGGGGCCAGGGTTAGTGTAAGTTGAAATGTAAAGTTTCTTATAGTCAGTTAAATGTCTGTTGAATGTCTGTATCAACAGATATTAAGCAGACAGTCTACTAATACTCAAATGGACCATTAAAATAAAGTGTTACTCGATTTGCTCATCCCCCCAGTGATGGTTGGGTTTAAAATCATACATTTTAAACTTAGAAATACGACTGAAATTTGTACAAATTATCCACTAAACTGACAAAACGTAAAACAATTATGTTTCCTCGTGAGATCAGGCTGGTTCAACAGAAGAACTCAAAGGAACAACAAAGGAAAGGTGAGTAAATGATGACATTTTCATTTTAGGGTGAACTACCCATTTAAACTGCTGTAATGATAATTGTGGAAAAGAAATGATAAATGTTTCCTTTGGAGCTAGCTGAAATTAGTGTGATTATTTATATATTTTGATTTTGCAGGGTTTCTGCAGGTTTCATCGAGTCAAATTTAAGACTTTTTAGGACCCTTATGAACAAAACTTTAAACGTATACAGGGCTAATCACTAATGATTATTTCTAAAGGCCCAATGGAATGGATTTTATTTTCGTTGCCACAAAAAACGCCAAATGTATTTATGTATTTAATGTGTCAAAACCAGAAAACTGTAGTTGTATACACTTTTTTCAACACAAGTTTTTAATTGTTTTAGAAAAATGACAAGTTTAATATTGTTAAAAGTATATTTATTGCTGAGGCAATTACATAAATAGTCAAAAATATATATTTGTACACTGTAAAAAATTACATATTCAATTAGTCATGACAGCATATGTTTTTAGTTCATTGAAACTTATTAAACTAAGTTAATCAAGTTAATTTTATAAGTTATATGTTTAATAATGGGCGCCACGGTAGCGTAGTGGGTAGTATGATCGCCTCACAGCAAGAAGGTCGGTGGGTCAGTTGGCATTTCTGTGTGGAGTTTGCATGTTCTCCCCATGGTTGCGTGGGTTTCCTCCGGGTGCTCCGGTTTCCCCCACAAGTCCAAAGACATGTGGTACAGGTGAATTGGGTAGCCTAAATTGTCCGTAGTGTATGAGTGTGAATGAGTGTGTATGGATGTTTCCCAGAGATGGGTTGCAGCTGGAAGGGGACTGCTGCGTAAAACATATGCTGGATAAGTTGGTGGTTCATTCAGCTGTGGCGCCCCCGGATTAAGGACTGAGCCGAAAAAAAAAATGAATTAAATTTTTATCATTTTACAAGCTGTTTTAAGTCAGTTCAACATAATACAAATTCAATGGATTCATAAGGTTAATTTAATTGAGTGTAAAAATTTAAGGCAACCAGGTTTTTTTTTTACAGTGTAGGCTTTTGGTAAAACTGATTGAGTATAACTTCTGTTCAACCTAATGCATTTCTATTATAAAATCTTTTTTCAAGAAAGCTTCATGTCTGTTTATAAACATATTGTTCTGCTATTATAATGAGGAACTGTGTAATTGTTTTTAGTTTTCTAGCCCTGATTTTTTTAAGACGGATAGTTAGTGATTCGATGGATGTCGACCGATTGGGTAGCTTTACTTGGACATTGGAAAATCAAGACCTGTTTAAAGTGACTGAAGGGCACACAATACAATATTTCAATGTATTTAAGACTTTTTAAGGGCTAAAATTTTGTTTTTGAAATTTAAGACATTTTAAGATCCCATAATGGTTTCAGTTTTATAGATTTATTTATAATAAAAAACTTGTCACTAACCTTGATATTCATTCATTCATTCATTCATTTTCCTTTCGGCTTAGTCCCTTTATCAATCCGGAGTCGCCACAGCGGAATGAACCGCCAACTTATCCAGCATTTGTTTTACGTAGCGGATGCCCTTCCAGCCACAACCCATCTCTGGGAAACACATCCACACATTCTCATTCACACACATACACTACGGACAATTTAGCTTACCCAATTCACCTGTACCGCATATCTTTGGACTGTGGGGGAAACCGGAGCACCCGGAGGAAACCCACGCAACAACGGGGAGAACATGCAAACTCCACACAGAAATGCCAACTGGCCCAGCCGGGGATCGAACCAGCGACCTTCTTGCTGTGAGGCGAACGTGATACCCACTAGGCCACCCTGGCGCCCACTAACCTTGATATTGGTTTTTATAAATACTGTATCATATCAATGCTGTTCTTATACTTGTTATAGCTTGACATTTATAAGAACAAGAATAAAAATCCCCGTTTATATCTTTTACAGCATGGTGTGCAACATTTATCTATCTAATAAGGCTGTGCAATTAATCACAAGATTTAAGCACATGCAATTTCTAAATTGAGTAAGGCTGCAATTTTAGCTATTTATTTATTTAGATTTTTATTAATGATTTTTAATATGTTAACCAATTAGAGCTGACGCAGCACACCGAGCAATTACAGCTAAGCTGAGTGAAAGATGTTCACCAATCAGAGCTCACTCTGTGCGCGACGAAGTTGAGCGGGAGAAGCGAATAGGTGGTTTTGATTTACGTTAGTTTTGATTTATTGTTATGACTGGAATTGAGGTTAGTTCATCTTTATTTCTTCATGTCGTCTGTTATTAAGACAATTAATTACAGTTTTGTTTATCAAGCAGTTAGGATTACTGTGTAGAGTATGTGTTAAACTAGAGCTGAGGTTAGTTCATCTTCATTTATCTTAATTTATTTGCTGTTGTCTGTTTTAAAGACAATTTTACTACAGTTTTATTCATTAAACTGAATACTGTGTTATTTCGTTGTGAAATGTTTTGTTATGCACTTCTTGTGCACTGAATACATTTAGAATGCATGTATGTAGCGCGTTTGAAAAAGCAAAAACAGTTGCTTAAATCGCAAATAAAATCGCAATCGCAATATTCGTTCCAAAAATCGCAATATGATTGTTTTGTCCATATTGCACAGCCCTACTATCTATTGTTAAAAAGTAAAGCGTATCTATTAGTACTGAAAAAGAGTACCATACTTCAGGACGTACATAAATGGAAACATCCTTTCCAGACACATTTGTTTCAGTCTCAAAAAGAAGACGCGTACTGGAAATAGAAGGCATATGGTCACCCTATACTGGAGGCTTTGTGAAGAATGTGAAAAATGTACTTCTTGCTATAAGAAAATAAATGGTGCTTTTAAGAATTGATCACTGACAGGTTCTATTGTGAAACATTACGGTACTTCCGTGACGTTTGGATTTACAGTTGTTGTTCTCACTCAGTTTGGTTTTGTTTTGACATCTCCAGAATCTATAAACGTGTCATCTGGCTATTGAGCTCTAGATCTGATTTTGTTATGCTCATATACAGAGACTCGTGTTTATTGGATTCATGGATGCATTAACTTCAGAGTCTGGTTTATGGGAATCACCACCAGCCAATGAAAAGAAGCGGCCTCCATCTATTAGTTGAGAAGGTTATAAGGGCGGCTGGAAACCATGACTAACTCACAGACAGGGAAACACGATGACTAACTGTGATTGGTCTGATGACACACAGAGACGCTGACGTTCCTCATGCTTTAGTCAGAGAAGGTCAAAGTCATCAACGTGACGAGGTTTTGGTCCATATTGACATGACAGCATCAAGCAGTTTCTGCAGATTTGTCGGCTGCACATAAATAATGCAAATCTCTCATTCCTCCACATCCCAAAGGTGTTCGATTGGATTGAGATCTAGTGACTGTGGAGGCCATTTGAGTACAGTGAACTCATTGTCATGTTCAAAGAACCAGTCTGAGATGATTTGTGCTTTATGACATGGCGCCTTATCCTGCTGGACGTAGCCATCAGAAGATGAGTACACTGTTGTCATAAAGGCATGGACATGGTCAGCAACAATACTAAGGTAGGCTTGACACGACTCTACCATTGACACGACTCTACCATCCGAATGAAGCAGAAATTGAGAGTTATCAGACCAGGCAACGTTTTTCCAATCTATTGTCCAATTTTGGTAAGCCAGTGCGAAATGTAGCCTAAGATTCCTGTTCTTAGCTGACATGAGTGGCACCCGGTGTGGTTTCCTGCTGCTGTAGCCCATCTGCCTCAAGGTTGGACGTGTTGTGTATGCAGAGATGCTCTTCTGCATACCTCGGTTGTAACGAGAGGTTATTTAAGTTACTCTTGTCTTTTTATCAGCTTGAACCAGTGACATCAACAAGGCAATTGCGCTCACAGAACTGCCGCTCACTGGATATTTTCTCTTTTTAAGACCATTCTCTGTAAACCCTAGTCATGGTTGTGCATGAAAATCCCATTAGATCAGCAGTTTCTGAAATACAAACAACCATGCCCTGTTCAAAGCCACTTAAATCAACTTTTTCCCCCCATTCTGATGCTCAGTTTGAACTGAAGCAGATCGTCTTGACCATGTCTACATGGATATACAAAGGTAGGTTAAAATGGATTCGAAAAAAATTCAGATTTGCTGTTTTAGCTTTTTTTATTGGCCATTCACACTTTCTAAATATAGAATTACAATTGGTTATGCTATATAATAAAAAAGAACATGCTATATAAGAAAAGGGATTTGGAGTAATAATCCAACACAATCTCACAGAAATTCGTAAATTTTTTATTTAGTGGCTGATTCGAAGGAATTTGTACGATCTCATACGTACAATTTAGTATGATTTGCTCATCCCCAAAGACGATTGGGTTTAAGAGTGGGGTTGGGTGCCACTTTTAAAAATCATACATTTTCTAACAACTGAAATCAAACAAATTTGCCACTAAACTGACAAAATGTAAAATAATTAAGTTTCCTCGTGAGATCAGGCAGAATAATCTGAAAACATGCACTAAAAACTTTGAGTTTTTGTGAACCAACATTTGCTGAAATATCGACAAACCCAACAGTTGGGTTAAAAAGTGTAACTGTAATGTAATGTAATGTGTATTTATATAGCACATTTATAGTGTATGGCCATACACCCAAAGTGCTTTACAATCATTTCTCCACACCACCACCAGTGTGCAGCATCCACTTGGATGATGTGACAGCAGCCAGAGGACAATGGTGCCTGTGCACTCACCACACACCAGCTAAAGGGGGAGTGGATAGACAGTGATAGCGCCAATTCAGTGGATGGGAATGATTGGGAGGACATGATAGGTAAGGGCAGATGAAAAGGAATTCAGCCAGTACACCGGGATTATACCCCTACACTTCACAAGAAGTGCCATGGGATTTTTAATAACCACAGGGAGTCAGGACTTAATTTAAACTGAATTGAAAAAAAATGTGTAATCCAACATTGGGTGAAATATGGACAAACCCAACAGTTGGGTTAAAAAGTGTCACTTGAAAGAAATATATCAAAATTATATTTATTTTTTTTCCTGTTCACTCTCTCTCTTTCTCTGTCTATATATATATATATATATACACAAAACGGTCTAAAGTGAACAAAATGACAAAACCCCAACACATTTCTCCTTCTCCAGCCTTTATTTTCCATGTTGCTCAGTGGAAATTATGCATAAACACACATAAACACTGACAAACATGTGAACGACTGAACGCCACCTTGGTAAACTGCTAAAAGTCCACCTAGACTTTTATTTCCTCCTTTCCATGTCTTTCCCAGAGACTAATCTGTAACAAATGTACAAATATCTAAATTACAAAAAGGCAGCTGAATCGGTTCAGAGGGTATAAAATTGTAGTAGATATAAATAAAACACAAGATGGTTCCCGAGTTCGACGATGATTATGCATTTGAGGTGGTTTTCAAAGGATATTTGCGTTTGGAAGTGATGTGGCACATGAATGATTTGGTTAACTGGACTCTCGCTTTAGCTTCATCCTCCATTAACATGTCTGCAAACTCGCCTAAATGGGATTTTGAGACTAGAGGAGGGGTGCGTATATGCAAAAAGAGAGTGTTTTACATTCAGGGCCAGCAGAAATACAAAAAACTCATCCAAACAAGCACATGGTGAGTACATCATGCATACAAAAAAATTGAAGGCTCTGTCACGATTCATCTAGAAGGGTTGAATGTGATTTTAGTGTCTTTGGTGAAAAGACAAAGTCAAACCGGGTGTCATATTATTCAGTAGGGCTTTGTCAACCATTACCATCCGAAATAAAAAAGCTAGATGAGCTTTAAAATAATACTAGACCAAGTTATCAAAACATCTCCCTTCCTCATTGATCCCGAATCCAACAAAACGAGTGTTCAAAGCTTCCAATCGAGTGCGGCTCCATGCAGTTCAGAGACATTACATGACGAAGTTTTTTACTTTTACGACTCCACTTTTCACTTCACAGCCACAAATATTCAAGACGGCCTATTGGAAATACATCTAAAGACTGTTTAATGTCGTGAGAACACATTGAGACGTTTGTTTTAAAAAATACATTAGCACTCACTTTAAGGCTTTAAGTACAAACTGGCATCTCTTTCTCGCAAACTCGCATTCACACAAACACAACCGCACGCTAAGAAAAACAAACTGCACACTACATGACTTCCAGTTGCCCTACGTGACCAAGCGCATGATTACATCATCTATTTAGTAGCGATGTGCAACTAGATCTGTGTTAAAAAGGACAGATATAACCATTTGACTGGTAACTGTGTGTCGAACGCTTGTTCTGGGTTAATAAGTGTGGTTTGAAAGAAGGTATCAAACTTCAGGGCTGAGGTACCTTCTTTTTTTTCTGCGGATATGAATCCTTCTGTGATGATATTTTTTACGAAAGTCACATGATTTTTTTTCTCCATGGCTCAATTGGTTTCACCACAGTAACAGAGTTAGAGTAATGGCGACGGCCATGTGACACCGGGATGTGTTGGCCTGTGGTGAGTTGGTAAGTGGTAGTGTCTGAAGGGAATTGTGGGATTTTTCCCAGGTCATATCCTGCCTGTCTCCTGGTCCTTCTCCTCAAGCAGATGAATGAGTTGAGCAAAGCTCTCCTTCACCGCGGTCATGTTGTCTACCGTGCTTCCCTCCAGGATCCAGCTCTTTCCTCTTGCCAGAGGCTCCAGCTCAAAGTATTTCTTTATCTGTGTGTGAAACAAGAAGATATGACGGGTCAATTAGATGCAGACTTAATGCATTATTAACCTGAAGTAGAAAACAAGAGTGGTTAAAAACAACATGTTCAAAACAATGCAAAATCACCACCTTGAAATTGTAAACGTTTAATCTAGCAGCAACCTCCAAGTCTCTTTCTTGAATTCAACATGGAATTGACTAAAACTGCTACTCAATGACTGCCCACTTTCTCCAAAAGGGAGCCAAACCAATAGTCTTCCTAGTGCCCAACTTACAGCCTGGTAAAAAAAATTGTTTTAGCTTATATTGCTATTTTTTTAACCCACTCATATGAATTACATTACAGGAACACTTACAACTAAATTTACAAGTCAACCTATAACTTAAGGTTGCAAACATTAGAAACATTTTTTGTTATGCTGGTTGAAAGTCTCTCCACATTCCAATTGTACTGCTTAATGTAAATGATCTAAATGTACTTATATGTGTTTTTATATTCTGGGAAAGGCATAAAACCAAAAAATGTTCATCCAATTATATATTGTTGGCCGGTTATTACCATAATTCTGATAAGTAGTGACCTGTAAAAACAAATGCTCAATCGAATACTTGAAATCCTGAATGAATATTGAAGTTACTTTTGTCGCTGGAGGACGGACGACACCATGGCTGAAGTATTTCCTTTAGACAGGTGATGTTGTGTGTTAAAACTCTTTTAGTCAAGCAAAGCTGATGTAGATTTTGTTGTTGTTACGAATGGGTTATATGCACGGAAGTGTTGTTCAGCCACTGAAATCGTCCGGCGAATGATTGATGTGACTATTTTCAATGTCATAAGAACCTTTAACAGCATCGATTATGTCAATATTTACAGTATTTGGTTTAATAAAAAAACGTAAGTAAACAGCGCTATTCCACCTAGCCTGCTTTACTGAGCTGAAGTTGGTTTTATATTCACATTGGTTCCTTTTTGAACAATGACAACCTGTGATGTGCTCCCTATATTGTGTATCATGCTACTTTGAATATTCGGTCTGAATAGCATGTATGGCTTAGTAATAAGTGTAATTCCTGCACGGCGTCGGCCAACAACTAAGCATACAGTAGATGCTTTAGGACAGCATGTGAGAGAGTGAGAGCAGAGATCCTTGCATGAATGAATTAAAGCATATTATGACAAGTTTTGATTGCCAACTACACAACTGAAATATATATGCATATAATACAGTTTTTCATTTGGAATTGTAGTATTATAAGTACTATAAAGTTTTCTAACTGGTGAATGACATGGTCTAGTGGGTTGTCTACAGTCATCTTTAAGGTGAGCATTTGTGTTTCAGGAAGCGTGGCTTTGGACAGCATGAGTGGGACTGTGTTTCAAAGTTATTAAAGATATTATGCTAACAGGTTAGCATTTTGGCAACTACTGCATCTTTAAACCATGACTAGGCCCACACGGAATCTTCGCGCGCTGAATTTTGCAGATTTCCGCAGATTTTTAGCCCATGATTGATTCTGTTTATTTACTGGTGTAAATGTGTGTAAATTTATATTTATTCAGTTTTAAAATTCATTTCAGTAATAATATTGACTAACATAAAAATATGCATATGATTTATGAATAATAAAGTTTGTAAAGTAATATTTTCTGTCTTTTAGTAGATATTTTTTATGACGCTTGTTTGTTTGCCAAATAAAGTTGATCTAATTGGATCCGCATCGTAAACATTAAATAAAAGTTAATTATAAAAGTTTTATTTCATATGTTAAGGTTTTAGTTATGATACTCCTAAAATAATTCTGCATAAATCTGCAGATTTTTAACAAAATTCTGTGTAGAAATAGCAAAAAATGTCCACAGATTCTGTCTACTCCATGAAAAGAAACTTAAAATCTATCCTTCGGTGCACTGGTAACCAGTGTGTAACTCTCAATCATTGAGACCAAACATGAATATGTTGACCAAACACGAATATGTTGCTCACACCACAAAATAACGGTTCACATCAGCAGATTACATCTTCTGTTTGTTATAAGCTGTTGCTATAAATGCTCAAGCTCTTCAAAGCACGATGGATTCTGACTGAAAAACTGAAAAATCATGCTGAAAGTGATTGCAGCAATCTAATGTTTCTCTATGATGTTATTGATGTAGTTGAGATTTGGTCTCATTGACTCAAATTCAACAAATCAGAAACATACCCATGTCTCATTATAGTTATCATCCTTTGTATGAATGGAGCTTCACAATGACTGACTATTTAAAACCATTAACAGCACTACACTTAAAACAATAATAAAATCTGGATCACTGCAGACATACCAGCACTATATTAAAATCCACTTTCAGGCCCGTACAAATAAAACAACATATTTTAACAAACATTTGGCTGGGTGGTCATTTTTGAATAAATTTTCCCTCTTGACCAATAAGAACACACAATAAATTGTATCTGTAAATATCCAGTCTGCCAATGAGTTCCAAATAAAAACAACAAGATCCTTATTCTACTGAAGCTAGAAAGTATGCAGCATCAGCCAAGAAATTCCAATGTATCAGCCAGGGGAATATGAGGACAAACTTGTATTACAAGTGCCAGTCCTTTTCAACAGCGCAGAAATGGAAGGGAGGCAGGAATGCTTGCACTCCGGTGATCAGCGTTCATTACATTATATGATGAGGAGGAAAACTTCAGGGGAACAAAAAAAATGTTATTTATTTACAGCAAACATGACAAGCTCAGAAACAGTAATGTCAGAGGATTGATCCCAGTGTTATAGGAGATATTAAAGGATGTTTCTTCTGATTATACGCAGCTCCGTGTTTTCAGAATTTCCAAGGCAACAATAGAAAGCAAACAAACACAAATATTTCAACAAGAGCTATTTCCATGCTTGAAGCCTTCAGGAAAGATCTACAGCCATCTTTATCATGATTTAAAACAGCCAGGTGCTTTATACGATGGCTCCAAATGGGATTTGGATTCGTTTGAATATAAAACAACACCTAAAAATGTCACTGCATTACACTGACTTAGGAAACATGATGCAAAACTTTTTATTGAGCTATTTTTGCATATCCACAGGTGTAATTCTTCTCGAACCAAGTGACCCCTAATATTAAAAATCAGTTTTGTTTAGCTAATTTCTCTTTAATATGAATGCAGTTTTGCACAATGTTTTTGTTATGCCTTGCAAAGAAATCAACTCATAATAAAAACAAGTTTAATTTCTGTATTTAATTAGCCAACAATCACTTTAAAGTTACTGTGATCATAAAATGTGTTTACACTACATCAGTGGTTCTCAAACTGTGGTACGTGTACCAGTATTGGTACACAGGCTTACTTCTAGTGGTACGTGGAGGAATCGCTGAATAATTAAAGTTAAAAAATGAACACACTTTTAACCCTTTGACGTATGTCAACTGTATCATATCTAGCATGTTTTCAGTTGTGTATGATAACACAGATGTGATCAGTGATTTTTTTTTTTAGGCTAAACCTTTTATTTTATTTTAAATTTTCTAATGTTTGTTATGTATTCTTTCACTTCCTCCCTGTATTTGTAACGGTTGTTAAGGGTGTATCCCGTATTTTTATATCCCAATGTTGACAGGTATAGTTTAATCACTTGCTTTTCTGACACACAAAGCTTACTTTAATGTGCAGTAAGCAGATCTAATTTCTAATTTCTCTGTTCAAACTATTTAGAATGTTTAAAGTGGCTGATAAATAATAACAATAATGAATATTCATAATAATAAGAATTAATCCGCGACGTTTTTGAACTGTGCAGTGCTGTAGCTGCTTAACTACGCCTACTATGCTACTGTATTTCAATACTGGTCATTATGGTGGTACTTGGAAAAGCAATTTTTTTCTGAGGTGGTACTTGGTGAAAAAAGTTTGAGGACCACTGCACTATATAATAAGGTTAATGTATTTACTAACATTTATTGAAACCTTATTGTAAAGTGACCAAACAAACTTGGCTTGTAAGTAAAAAATTTGACACATGATGCATTCATTGATCAGCATCAAATATTTAGCCAAAATGTATATCAAATTATTAAAGATCCCATGCAGTGCTTTGAAATGTGCGATTTTTATGTAATGTTTAACGCAAATTGCAACTGAAAAATGAAGAGGGACATAAAGTAGCTCCTCCCCTTTACAAAAAGCAGCCAATAGCGTTTTGTTTTATCACAGCTCTGCCAGTGAGAGTGGTTTAGCTCAAGCACATCAAACGAAAAGCAAATGAGAAGGGTTTTGAAATGGGCGGGGCATGTCAGATACTAAAGAGCATTTGATTTGATGAGGTGATGTAAAAAAAAACATGATCCATTTAGGAGACAAGCTACAAGCTTTACATGTTTATATCAGTTTTATTTCTTCTAAACGCAAACTTTGTACCACACTAGCTTATAGAGATCAGTGAAGACTAACATACTGATACTCACATCTAAAAAAATTTATTTTAATTTCACTGGACTTTTAAACACTTAAAGGTGCAGTAGGTGATCTTCCTAAATGCTAACCCGTTAGCATAATATCTTTCAAACACAGTCTCTCCCCTGCGGTCCAAAGCCATGCCTCCTGAACTCGCACATTAAAGATGACAGAGACCCACTAGTTCATGTCATTCGCCAGTTAGAAAAATTTATAGTACTTTATAATGCAACAATTTCCAACGAAAAACTATCATATCTAGCACGTTTTCAGTTGTGTAGCAAGCAAAACTTGTCATAATGTGCTTTATTTCATGCATGCAAGAATCGGTAGTCTCACTCTCTCACATGCTGTCCGAAAGCAACTAGTGTATACTTGGTTGGCGGGCTGCATTCAGGAATTACACTTATTACTAAGCCATCCTTACATGCTATTTCAGACCGAATATGCAAAGTAGCATGGTACACTATACAGGGAGCACATCACAGGTTGTCATTGTTCAAACATGAACCAATGTGAATATAAAACCAACTTCACCTCAGTAAAGCAGGCTAGGCGGAATAGCGCTGTTTACTTATGTTTTGTTGTTAAACTAAATAAAATCTACATTATTGATTTTGTAAAAGGTCTCTTATGAAATTGAAAATAGTCACATCAATCATTCGCAAGAAGATTTCAGTGGCTGAACAACACTTCTGTGCATATAACCCATACATAACAACAACAAAATCAGCTTTGCGTGACTAAGAGTTTTAAAACACAACATCACCCGTCTAACGCCCCATTCACACGGGGCGTCAGCGTCAACGTTTCCCATTTACTTTGAATGAGTGACATCAGGCGTTGCCGAACTGCATTGTGGATCCGTCGGCGCCGCTTCAGTGGCGTTGCTCGCTGCAGAAGTTGGGACTTTCTCAACTTTTCAATCGCCGACGGAAGCGTCAGCCAATGAGGTCGCTGTATGCAAATACACCTGCTCAGACAGTAGCCGATTGTTGACTAATTTCATTGGCTGACGCTTCTATGACGATGGTGTCAACCCTAACTTCAGACACGCCCTCTGTCAAGCGTTGACACTGAAGCCCTGTGTGAATGGGGCGTAAAAGAAATACCTCAACCATGGTGTCGTCCTTCCTCCAGCGTGCAAAAGTAACTCCAATATTCATTCAGGATTTTTAAAAGTTTTGATTCAGCATTTGTTTTTACTACTGTCACTCATGTGCACGTGATCACAGCCAGTGTGAACACGCATCGGTGTGTTTGCCTAAACGGAGACGCGGAGTTGTACAAATCTACATTTGCTTACAGACAGTTTGGGCTACTTATTAGAATTATAGGAATTATCAGCTCGAACAATATTTAATTGGATGAACATTTTTTGGTCTTTTACCTTACCCAGAATATAAAAACACATATAAATACATTTACTTTAATCATTACTATTGGAATTTGAAAAAACTGTCAAGCAGCACAACAAAAAAATGTTTCTGAAGACCTACTGGTATACCTAATGCACCTTTAACCATTAAGAGAGCACTTAGAAAATCTCAGTTTCTTTGAAGTTAGAATTTAATGTTTGAGTAACATACACAAACACACAACATTGGACCCCATTAATAGGCATCACGGACAAATGTAAAACAACTTGCATGTCCCACAGGAAAAAAAAGAAAGAAAACTACGTCACAACATCATGAGCATAAGTAAATGATGATAAAACGATCCTTTATGTTGAAATATTCCTATAGTAATCTAAAATAAAAGCATGACGCCAGCAAAACCTTGACCTTCACTTCAACAACAACAGCAGCTAAACATCCAAAAATGTCCCTGTCAAAGTGAGTTCTCCCCTCCAGCTTCTAATTTATGTTTCCACCCAAATCGTTGACCTCTGACCTGGGTAAACTTAAAGACGCCCGGAATAAATAGAGAGCAAGCCACTGGCACAGGTGTGAAAAGTGAAGGCTGAGATGCTAAATCATTTCCAGCGCCGTGCTCACATCACGCCTGACACAAAAGAAACACACTATATTTTGCTCTTGTTTTGGCTGTGTTTCTGGAAGCAGTCCCGTCTCATCACCTGATTGGCTCAGGCCCAAACCTCCCTGTTGTGAAGAAAGGCCACCCCAATGGGAGCACTTCATCAGGCTTGGCCTCCGATTCCACGTTTAAACTGAAATATATGGCATCAGTGTCACATCTAGGAAAACACTAAGCTTAACTGACAGCCAGCAGGAAGGGGCCAACAAAGCTGTTGGAATTTTTCACTTCCCTTTGAGAGTGCAATGAAAGGGGGAAAAAAATAAATTAAATAATCAAACAAAACATCCTTTGAGCCAAAGCTTTCCTATTATGCCAAGAATGTTGATTAAGATTTCCCTGTGTGGGATTTCATAGCTACAAAATTACACAATCCTGCTGCTTCGAAGTGAAAGAACAAACTTGGAGCGCTAAACCATATTTGTCTATTGTTTCACAGTGAAACGTATCCAGACCTAAAAAAGCAAATGTAACATTTACAAAAGACAGAATGGGCTGCCAGTGACGTTCATGAAAAATACTTCAAAAAAGATGATACAGATTGAAAAAGAGTGCTGGTATGTCTGACGGAAGCTGATGCAGCAAATTTGTAGCATCTGCACCCTGCACAGTGGCCAAAAACACTAGGCAGAAGAGAAAGGTCAGGAGGGTTCGCTTTCTTTGGTACGCAAGATTCATCAACATGTGTAAGAACAATTGTAAAAAAGCTTTTTTTAATGAACAATGCCTAGTTTAACAGTAATAATAAAACAACAAACACAGTTTAAATGCTGTTACACAACCCAACCAGTAGTAACTTTAAGTCAAAACTTTGGCAGTGACTGTATAATGTAACGTGATGTAATGTGTGTATTAACATAATACATTTACTGTGTATGGCAATACACCGAAAGTGCTT
The DNA here is from genome assembly GCA_903798035.1 of Danio albolineatus. Taxonomy (NCBI): domain Eukaryota; kingdom Metazoa; phylum Chordata; class Actinopteri; order Cypriniformes; family Danionidae; genus Danio; species Danio albolineatus. The sequence goes on from CAIGQQ010032301.1 coordinate 19,194, forward strand.
CACAATTAGGCATGGGCCAGTATAAGATTCTGACGGTATGATAACCTTGAATAAAAATATCACGGTTTCACGGTATGATGGTATTGTGTTTACTGCTCTAAAATATATTCTTTATAAATGTCTGGCTAAAAAACAAAACCTTTTTCCCCTTTGAACACATTATATTTTATTTTGAGAAACATTTAAAATATTTTGGGGCAGTAAACATGTCAGGCTAAATAATTCAAGTGAATCATTGACTTCTGTGGTCTTCATTTGTTTCGAAAACACAGATTTCTTTACAACTTACAAAAAGTAAATAAAAAATCCTAAATAAATAAATAAAATACCTTAGGAACGGTATAAAAAATGCTGGCGGTACGATAACCTTCACTATTCCATACCACGGTATACCTTGAAAATGGTTATCGTCCCATACCTATTCGCATTATTAAGGGGTGGGAGGAGGGGTGTCTGTTTACACCACCACCAGTGTGCAGCAACCACTTGGATGATGCAATGGCAGCAACAGGACAATATCCACAGTGCACTCACCACACAGAAAGATAATGATAGAGCTAATTCGGTGGATGGGGATAATTGGGGGGGCCATGATGGGTAAGGGACAATGGAGAAAATTTGGCCAGGACATCGGGGTTACACCCCTCCTTTTTACAAGAAGTGTCATGAAGTGCCAGAGAGTCAGGACCTCGGTTTGACTTCGCATATGAAAGACGGCGCTCACTGACAGTATGGTGTCCCCTTCGCTTTTCTGGGGCATTAGGACTCACACAGACCACAGGTTGAGCACCCCCTGCTGGCCTCACTAACACCACTTCCAACAGCAACCTAGTTTTTCCATGTAGTCTCCCATTCAGGCTCAGTCCTGCTTAGCTTCAGTGAGTAACCGGTCTTGAGTTGCAGGGTGATATGACTGTGGCATGTGGTATATATATGTATACCCTTAAACATTAGTAATAACCATAGAAAGTCCAGCTTTCATTGCACTATGTATTCCCAAGGACACATTCTTCACCAGGCAAAATATTTAATTTGCAAAGAGATAGCTAACACATGTTACTGTGAGCTATTAGATATGCTCGTGTCATTTACATGCACACACATCCTGCCTGTCTGCATGTGAAAAAGCAGAGCCTACAAGATCGAACATGTTGTAACCGATGAAAGTTCAGTCAAGTATTGCAGTGATTAAAACTAGTTTAAACTTGGCATAACTTGGCAAAAGTATGATAATCAATAGACTTTTGTGCTTTAAAGGATTTTTAATTGTATGTGACATAATGATGTAAAAAATACAAATAAAATCTAAATCGCTAAACAGTTTTAGCAGATGTTCTCAGAAATCAGATCCTGGTATCGGCATGCAAATTTGCTTTCACAAAAATAATTGTGCATCCCTACTGGAAAACCTTAGGCAAGCCCAGGATGAAGCAAACCTTATGTGCAAGGCTCATATGGCGCCAACTAAATCTGCACGAACTCCAAACACGGTTGGCGTTTACACCTGGTTTACTGCGGATCTTTTCCTCTCTGGCATGTTTGGATATGAAGCCTTTCCGGTGTTAGTGGGATAAAGCCTTACTGGAGACAAGCCGAGGCTAAATCACTTTGTCAGAGACCTGACTACTGATGCCCCTGCACAAAGTCAGAAGCTCACAAGTTCCAGGTCAGGGGCCGTGAACAAACCTCTTGGCCCGTGCACTTTCATAGTCTGTTTGCCTGGTCATAGAGCAGATTTACAGTAACTCGATTTGGGTAAGCATTGGCGGTTCACATCTGGATTTGCAATACGATAAAACAGAGCTGGGATTGAGATAATTAACTGCAGCATTGCAGGATTGCAAGGGCTCTTATTGGTCAAACTATACAACCACCAATCAGTTGTCCTTTTGCCCTGTGTATTCGTGTGGACTGACCTTCACTTGAAGAACTCACCCACTGAGAAAGAACATGCACGCACTCCCTCAGGCATAGACAGGTGACCTGCTGGCGAGCTCACATCAACAAACCTGCTCAAACTATGATCAACAAATCCATCTGATCTTCATCAAACTCTGAACTTTGAAAACTTAACCACACACACTGAGCCACCTGCAGCTCAGCTCCCCAAAAAGGGAGAAATTTCCCAATGGAAGATCTGATTTTTTGAGCATACTGCAAATGTTACCAATGGGAGAGTAATTTCAAGGATCATATCACCAAGAATTTCTAAAGATAGGAATGCGTAAGCATCATGACATTCATAAGTTTTGAAGAGAAAAAAACATAAAAAGGTTTCGGTCCAAAGATGGAGATGAAGCTAGGAAAATGGTGGGGAGCACACCTCCTCCCCAATAGCCGAGACTCTGTCCAGTTGTTTTGCAAAGCTCTAGTTTCTGTTATTCATGTGTTAAATCAGGCTCATTCCACAGCAAACCACAGCAGTTCCATGGGCCCCCTCTATTCACATGCTGGAGGGCTGCACTCCCTTTCTGAAGAGATTTCCTCATATTAATAAATGGAACAGTATTTCATGCAGGGCAATGAAGGCCCTGTCGCTGGGGATTCCTCAGTGAAGAAACATTCCTGACAAAGTAGCTCAGAACAAGAGCTTCGGCCAAAATCGTGTTCAAGTTTCAAAACAAAAAGTGCTGGCCAAGCAATACGGGTATACATGTGCATGTATTCGAGGTGTATACATATGCGTTATGTATTGCTCAATCTTTCTTGACAGAAACGTCTTTGCTACTCTAGAACAAGAACAGAAGAGACAAAACTGCAACAGACAGATGGTTTACACTGTCGACTACAGAACAAAATGCATTGCATTCACTGGATCTCACCATACACCTGAGATGAAAAAGCACCATCTGCTCTGATGCCATGCCTCCTCAAACAACATAACTTCATGTCGTCAAGACTAGTGCTGGTAGGCTCTTATATAAGCATGTGTTTGAGTTACGGTGGTGAGTGAAGAGAAGTTCGAAGTTCTCATAACTCAAGGAGTCTGGCTCCAGAACATTGGGAACATATTAAAAGAAGCTGAACCTGCCCCCCTGGATATCTTCAACAACACTTTACCTAAACATAATCCCAACCGGGAGCCCCAGGCCATATCACCGGTGATTCATAGACAAAGATCTAATCCTCCATAACAACCCAGCAGACAGTCATCCATGTGTTATTTCCTTACCCATGCTATTTCCTTTTCCTTAACACGTGTTCGCACCCTGCTAGTGTGACACACTCAAGTGCATATGCTAGGCAAGACCTGCTGTTCAGACACACAGGACTGCAAATCAAATTGGTTAAAATCCCTAATTGTAACAGTTGCTGCTCATGAGAAAACTGACTCAAATAGAGTGAATGTTGCAGGCCAAATAGGGTCTGGAGAGGTAAAAATAGTCTATTACGTCAAGTGAAAGCCTTCCTTTTCCACTTATTGCTTGCTCTCGGACAGGTGCCCATTCTCAAACCAATACAAACAAAAACGGTCCCTAAAAGCTTGTAAGTCTTGAACCAGGAGCCATCAACATCAGGGAATGGGGTACATAAATGTTCACTCACCAAGGTTTCCAAACCACAAAAGCTGACTAGCTACCATTAGCTTTGAGTATAGAGTTGTTTTAAACAAAATCTATACAAGAACAACCAATCATGGAATCTCTCCCTAACAAGCTGATAATCTTATTCAGGCTTGTTAAGTGAGGTAGACATAAAAAAATGCACTGAATCCCAAGAATCAAGCCTGACAACCATTGTTCGACAGAGTTCGAAAAGAAATTGAACTTGATTGAACTTGAGATTAATGAGGAGATGCGCCAAGAAAGGCCGAATGTCAACAATAATCATTCAGTCTGACATTAGCACTGTGGACTAGTCATTAGAAACGCAGGCAGCTTGCAATGAGGCTACCAGATACCACCTACCAAGAACCAGCACCATCTCTGAATAAAATCAGTATGGGGTGATCCTTGGGGTTCTTCCTACAAGATGATTTGTAGCGCAACTGAATGTGCGTCACACACATGCCCTGAAGCTCATCATCCGTCAATGCTTGGGTCTGGCCTATTGCAAAACTGTCTTGCCTCTCCAGTCTGTCCTATACAGACGGTGGGCATCAACTGCCAGACAGAAAGTGACAAGTCTGCTTAGAACGAAGAGGAAAGAATACTAATTGCCATCATGAAACCATAAAAGATGTTCCAGCACATGATGCTACCCTGTAATATACTTTGTACACCACAATAAATGATCTGCCGTGATTTTTATGAAAACACGCCATTTGGTTTGCATGCTAAAATCTCAATACGGTACATCATCCAAAAACCGCACAATTGGACTGCAAGAATTTGGATACTTCAAACGCATCATCTTTCCAAGATCCATGACCATATGGTCCACAAGCAGACGGCTGCTGGTCATTCGGACATCGGGCACAGCCACCAGACAGAAGTACTCCATGTGGCAGCACCAGTGACCTCTCTCAGCAGAATGCCCTGAGTCAGGCTGCCAGCCTAGCTACACAATAACGTCTGGCCAGCATGTTTCTTTCAAGGCCAGACAGAATACAGAGTCCACCCAGCCAGACAGTTCTACCACAGTTCAGCCTCCTTCAGGCACACAAGATGGCCTTTGTCTTCATGTCTCAAACAAATCTTTCAGGACGAGGAAAAAATTCCTTTCCCAAAAAAACATTCAATTGATGGCGCCTGATGGCAATGAGGACTTCTCTAAGATTTTCTTCACCCCTTTTCTCCCATGTTTTTCAGGGACTCACAACAAACCACTCAGGACCACTTACATAAAGTGGCGTAAGGTATGTTGTACATCTTATTGCTCAATGTTGATCAACATGTTTAGATTCAATTGCATTGTGTAGCTAAATTAAGTTAACAAGAAACCAATGTCCAGGAATGAGAGTATTCTTGAGCAAACATGGTGTGAGTAGCAAAAAAGGGTCAAGGAGGGCAGTGAGGCCAGAGGAGAGCAGATAAGTACACAAACAAATATGTTTGCTTTCCAGCTCTCTGTATGAAAAGTGATGTAAAATGGTACCTGCGTGCTTTAATGGAAATACTATCATTTGAAACTGGTCCAGTGTTCTGAGTGGATCTCCCTCTCATGTTGGTTTTGTGTGCATCTATTTCCATCAGTCATAACTTTATTACAGCCAGATGTTACGGGTGCCCTGTCTACTTCCAGATCTGTGGTAATTTTATTATTACTCTAAATCACAAGCCAGTGAGATCAGCCGCAGGAGAAGGGGAGGGGGTGTGGGTCATGCAGGGGAAAATCAGGCGGTTCTTTTAAAAGGTAAGACATTGACCCCTTCCATTACTGCATGGGGGGAAGTTGCTTCCAAAGAGCAGATGGGGAGACGGGGGCAGTAAATTACACCGGTGACTGTGACTGGGTAGAGTTTCAACTGCCAAGTCTTTAAAGCTCTAGGGCTATAACATATATCAAAGACAGTGTATGTATATATATATATATATATATATATACATATACATACATACATACATACATATGGATACAAAGTCTGTTTCTGCAGCATGAGGAAGTAATTTAAATGTACATGCTCACCTGTAAAAAAAAAAAATCATTACCTAAGTTACTTGAAATTAACCTTAATTTGATTTTTCCCAAGTCACTTATTAGACAGCTGTCGATATGGACACTTGTGATTCAGGACACACCCTGATTCTCAACTAATGAATCTCTAGGATCATCCCCCAAACAAGTTTCATGATTCTAGAGCTGGAATGTAGACATACATTTTGAAGAGTAAATAAAATGAAACAACTTGCAGAGCAAAACACTGTGTAAAGTGTATGGCATTCATTTAATCAATCACAGGACACTTGTTACCAATAGTTCCTATTGTGCCGTGTTAGACCCTGCTAGTAAGTAGGAAGTAGTATAGTCACCCCCCAATTTTGTTTTAGCTCCTGTGGTGCAACACCTTAAAATGTGATTACGTCCACCAATAGTTATAAGAACCATTAATGACTTTACTGTTTACTGGTTGTACATAAAGCCTCAGGTAATGGTCACCATTTTACACGGTGGCTACATTTTGTTCTGCGCACACTAGCCAACCATAACGAAACACTGAAAATATAATGATTATCTCCCAAAAACTAGGATGGAGGCAGTCTGTTCCTGCTCAAAATATAAAGAGAACCTTGTTGAGTTTTTCTCAGAAATATTAATAAATTATCATTAATAAATTTATGAATACATTTAAGTGTTTGATCTTATGGACATTTTTGTTTACTTTTGTGCAAGGAACTATTTTGGTACTGTGCTGGATTGCCATCCAATGTCAACCTGAATACTGAATCCAGTCAACAGCCATTGGTCTAAACCACGGGGTTCATTAGACTCCAGCATCTTTGCATAATTAAAATGATAGAGAGAGGGACAACAAGAGCAAAAAATGAACGGCGCAAATCTTTCCCACAGCAAGTAACATGAGAGACAGAGGAAGGGGTGTAAAGCCAGACAGACACCCAGACAGTGGAGTGAGTGCGTGTGTGCATGCGGTATGAGGGAGAATGGTGTTTCTCCTGCTGATCAGACATTGGCCTTGGCACCCAGCACTGAAAATCATGCCAATGTCGGCTGAGCAAATTCCGAGCCCCCGTGGAAAACAACAAACGGGTCTGTTGTTCGGACCTAGATTGCTGTGTGACCATGAAGGACATAGATTCCAATTTTGTACCGACTGAACCGAGCTGGTCTCTCACATCACTTCTTGGATCTAGTCTTTTGTTAATGTACTAGCTGAACGGCGTAACTGGCTTTTCTCTTTTAGCTCTTCATTAATTTTGTCACAACTTCTCCCTCTCAGTTTGGCTCTGGAGTTTTAACAGTCCAATGATATGCTTACAGATTTCCAAAAATGTAAGAAAAGAAATTCTGTTCGAATTTCAATCATCAAAATTGGCTTTAGCTTCTTACATGTGTCCCCTTAAGCAACCTTAATTGCAGCCTTTGGTTAACTTGGCATCATTTCACACACATGAAGCAGAGAATTAAGTATTACTTTTCACATGGTTGTTGAGATGGTTTGAGTTGTGCATTGGTTTATTCCGTTTCAGTACAATAGGTCCCCGCTGCCACATTTTTTAACCACTTGTTTTATTCCCACATTTTAACATCTCAACAGGTCCTAAATTTACTTCTGTCTCATCTTCACAAAGGCAAGAAGAAAACACCATAAATCTAGTAGTCAAACCAAATGAGTTCTCTTGAAATTCTCATTTAAAGGCATACAAATCATGACTTTTTACTCCTGACCGGTCTCTTTTTACTCTAGTCCAATCCAAACACAGTTGAGAGCCTCAACCTGAGAGCTGAAGTATTCCCAAGTCGGACTAGTCATTGGGTTGGCTGATTAGTCACTAACTGAGTTAAATACTGGATGGATGGATGGATGGATGGATGGATGGATGGATGGATGGATGGATGG
>CAIGQQ010032305.1:0-24978 GCA_903798035.1 Danio albolineatus
GACTCCAGAGGAGCAGACGGCGGGCGAGCTGAGACATGCGGCGAGAGCGGATACCCCCCATACGGTTGATATACGCTACCGCCGCCGTGCTGTCCGTCCTGACCAGCACGTGTTGGCGCTCCAGCACCAGAGAAAAACGGCTGAGAGCGATAAAACACTGCCAGCAGCTCTAGGCGATTGATGTGCCAATGCAGCTGGATACCTACCCACAGGCCCGCTGTTGCATGCCCGCAACACACGGCCCCCCAGCCCGTGCTGGAGGCATCTGTTGAGACAACAACATGCCTGGACGCCTGTCCCAGAGGCACACCGGCCTGTAGAAACGAGGTGTCGTTCCAAGGGCTGAGGGTGCGGCGACACAGCGCAGTGACAGTCACCCGTTGTGTGCCCGCGTGCCATGCGTGTCTGGGGACTCGATCGTGAAGCCAGTGCTGAAGTGGTCTCATATGGAGTAATCCGAGTGGTGTGACGACGGCTGCAGATGCCATATGCCCCAGGAGCCTCTGAAAAGATTTCAGGGGGACCACTATTTTGCTGTCGAACTCTCTCAGACAGTTCAGCATTAGCCGAGCGCGCTCCCCGGAGAGGCGCGCTGTCATGGTGACCGAGTCTAGCTCCAATCCGAGAAAAGAGATCCTCTGCACGGGGGTGAGTTTGCTCTTTTCTCGGTTGACCTGAAACCCCAATAGGTCGAGGTGCCGGAGCACCTTGTCCCTGTGCATAATCAACTGCTCCCTCGAGTGCGCTAAAATCAGCCAGTCGTCGAGATAGTTGAGTATGCGGATGCCCGCGAGCCGCAGGGGCGCTAGGGCACCCTCCGCGAGCTTGGTGAAGACCCGCGGAGACAAGGAGAGCCCGAAGGGGAGGACCTTGTACTGCCAAGCTCGACCCTCGAACGCAAACCGCAGAAACTGACGGTGACGTGGAAGAATGGAGACATGAAAGTACGCGTCCTTCAGGTCTATTGCTGCAAACCAATCCTGAGGACGAACGCACCAGAGGAGGTGCCTCTGCGTGAGCATCTTGAACGGGAGTCTCTGAAGACAGCGGTTCAAAACGCGCAGATCTAGGATTGGCCGTGACCCACCGCTCTTTTTGGGCACGATGAAGTACGGGCTGTAAAACCCGCCCTCCATCTCGGCTGGAGGGACCGGCTCTATTGCATCCTTCGCCAGGAGGACAGCAATCTCCTCTCGCAAGACAGGGGCGGACAGGGGGCTGACCCTGGTAAAATACACACCCGTGAACTTGGGAGGCCGTTTCGCGAACTGAATCGCATAGCCGAGTCTGATTGTGTGTATGAGCCACCGCGAAGGGCTGGCCCGCGCTAACCAGGCAGGCAACGCCCTAGCTAATGGTCCCATGGCAACAATCATTGACGTACCTGCAGTGGGGCAGCACGGAGTGGGAGTGCTGATCCGGGAAGCGCTGGGGTCCCGCGGAAGAGCTGGAGGCGAGAGATTCACTCTCAGCCCGCTCCCATTCTCCGGGAGGGGGGCTGGAGGAGTGGGAGAAAGGAGACCGTCCTCCCACCGCTCGTGAGCGGCTGCCGAGATGCACCGACTCTGCGAGCCAGAAGGCATAGCGTCCCGGACTGGCAGAGTTCGGGCTGTCACATCCGGAGGAGTAGAAAAGTGCTCTTTCATTGGAATTTGGGTGGCATCGAAAGATGCCTTTGTTGGAATTAAAGCCCGGCCCTCCACCGGGGAAAGAGCAGCTTCCCTCTTCTCCGGATGGCCTGTCTCAGGGACGCTTCGCGATCCGTTTACCGGACTTAACGGCGCCCTGGGCAGGGGGGGGCGGCCTGCTTACGAGGTGCTCGATGCGCCCGCTTCGCCGGAGGTGCAGCTGGGGGCGGGGCAGCACTCGCAGGCGGGCGCCCTTGGCGAGGAGCAGCAGATGTGGATGGCTCGGCGGGCGGAGCGGTCTTACGATCCCGCCGATAGATGACTCTGCCCATCGTGTCTGACTGCTCACTCACCGCCTTGAACCCCTGGGTGAATTCACCGACGGTGTCGCCGAACAGGCCAGCCTGGGATATGGGGGAGTCAAGAAAGCGAACCTTGTCGACTTCGCGCATATCTGCCAGGTTAAGCCAGAGGTGGCGCTCCTGGACCACTAGTGTGGACATCGTCCTTCCCAGCGCACACGCAGCGGACTTAGTGGTCCGAAGAGCATAGTCGGTTGCGGTGCGCAGCTCGTGTAACAAGCCTGGGTTGGAACCACCCTCGTGCAGCTCAGCCAGCGCCTGCGCTTGGTAGCGCTGGTAGGTGGCCATCGCATGCAAGGCGGAGGCAGCCTGGCCCGCAGCTCTGTAGGCTCTAGCTCCGAGGGAGGCAGATAACCTACAGGCTTTGGACGGGAGACAAGGACGACCCCGCCAGGAAGAGGCACCACGAGGGCAAAGATTGACTGCAATGGCACGCTCAACCTGAGGAATCGCCTCATACCCCCTGGCAGCTCCGCCGTCAAGGGTGGTGAGGGCGGAGGCGCACGCAGCACGGGCAGAGAAAGGTGCCCTCCAAGACTGCGTGACCCTACTGTGCACCTCCGGGAAGAAGGGGAAGGGAGGCCCCGAAGGTCTGGCCTTCTTATCCTCCACGTAGCACCCATCTAGTCGGTCCGGCCGCGAGGTTGGAGGATAAACCATCTCCAGACCCACGGCCGAAGCAGCCCGGGAAAGCACGGCTAACATGTCCGCTTCGGGATCCGTTGCAGCGCTAACCACCCCGGAGGGGGGAAGCGGGCTAGGATCCTCGTCGGACAATGAAAGCCCACCCTCCGATGTAGCAGTGGACATCTGGTCCCCGGTGTGATCAAGCAAAAGGGCTACCATCTGTTTAGACGGATCGCTTCCCCCGCTCGAAGCTTGGATGGAGCGCTTGGAGGAGTGGGAGGTCCGCGGGCCCGAGGGCAACGGATTTACCCCCACTTTAGTCCTCAGACCTGCCCGAGTGTCCACTGCAGTGCAGGGGACAGCTGGGGTGGCTTGCCCTTTTGCAAGAGCAAGCCGCGATCTTAACTGCGCAACAGTCATGCCATCGCAATGACAACATGAGCTGCCCGCGAGCACCGCATTCACATGCTGGACCCCCAAGCATGAAACACAGTGCTCGTGCCCATCATCCGGAGACAGGAAACCACCGCATCCAGAAACGCACGGTCGGATCGACATCTTGAAAAAGACGCGCTGCACAACCGTGTTGCTCTCTTAGGGAAGACTGCAACAATACAAACCGCTCTGGAGGACCGGACCAAAGGACGCCAGGCAAGGGAGAAACCCAGCTCGACCATCTGCCGCTGCGTTGAACCCACTCTGGACCGGGAGACCGCTCTCGTTCGCTCAGTAGTCTGAAATCAGCTCGAGGAACCCTCATCCACTCTCACAGAAAAGTCTCTGAAGCGAAAAAGGATGCCCAGCTTTGCTATCGCTGTGCTTTTATTGCCAAATTGATTGCAACGAGCATCAGCTGCGCAAGCTGAAGCTGCCAACTCATTGGCATTTCATTGGCCCGTTTACATACTCTTTCAGACGATTGGCTTTCTGAACGAAATCCCCATAGTGGAATTTTTCCACATAGCATTGAAGTTCCCCTCCCGAAGGGGAACCAATTTTCACTCTTTAGTGAAATATATGTGTCCTAATAGTGTTTATAGCAGCAGGGGACATATATATTTCAGTCAACAGCTCAAAAATGTGTTTTGGTGTTTCGTGACTCTTTAAAAGCCTTTAAAAGAAAAAATATTATAATATTTTGTTTAAAAAACTAAAGGAAAAAATAATTATACTTTTTAGTTTTATTACAAAATTTGTTACTCCATGTAGAAACTTTTACATCTACACTTATTTACTTACTTTCTGGGCCATTTCAATGGAAGTTGATATTTAGCAACACCATGTTGGTGTTTCATGACATCTAATTTTTATGAGGTGGATCGTTAGCCCAATGCTCAACCCCCAACCTGGAGGACCAGGACGTACACACATACACTACGGACAATTTAGCTTACCCAATACTCATGAAGCACCTGGAGGAAACCCATGTGAACACTGGGAGAACATGCAAACTCCACACAGAAATGCCAACTGACCCAGCCAGCGTTCGAACCTTCTTGCTGTGAGGCGACAGTGCTAACCACTGAGCCACCATGTTGCCAATTTAGCTTATTCAATTCACCTACAGTATACCACTGGTCCAAAAAGGGCGTCACGGTGGTGCAATGGGTAGCACAATTGCCTCACAGCAAGAAGATCGATAGTTCGATTCTCGGCTAGGTTAGTTGGCATTTCTGTGTGGAGTTTGTATGTTTTCCTCGTGTTCACGTGGGTTTCCCCTACAAGTCCGTAGACAGGTGGTATAGGTGAATTGGGTAGGCTTGGGTAGCCGTATTGTAAGAGTGTGTATGAGTGTGTGTGGATGTTTCCCAGTGATGCGTTGTGGCTGGAAGGGCATCCACTGTGCCAACCCCAGATTAATAAAGGGACGGAGCTGAAAAGAAAATGAATGAATGAATGGACCAAAAAGCACATCCATGAAATCTTGTAACATAAAAGTTTTATTAAAGTAAATAAGTTTGTTTAGAGTTTTAAAAAGTTTATAGATTATTAAAGGACTAGTGTGCTTCAGAAGAAAACAAACAAACAAAAAACAAACAGATCATTCACTCACTTCCTTGCCCTCCAGCACCTAAACGTGCAAACAAAACCAGACCCAGAGATCATGGATGAATGGATTCAAAAATGGAATAACTGAACTGTTTAACTTTAGATGACTTGTACAATGAGCCTGTTTACAGAAATGTGGAGTGTTTCTGTAAATTCAACTTTAAAGGGCTCTTTTCCCACATTTCAAAATAAGGATAAACCTTGTGTCTGTAAAGATGACCTCTGGAGTACTTGAGCTTGTAAAATCTTGTTTATTGTTCTTGTCAGCATTTCATGTTACTAAACTGAGTAAGATAAAATGTTCCTTAAACAGCTGTGCCATTTCCAAAGTCCTTAAAGTGATTTGATTTAAAGGAACAGTCAGATTCTGTAATTGGATACTTAGATTAAGAATGGTATGCTCATATATTGTTATACAATGAAAATTCTGATTTTCTATTCCTCTGCACACATTTTTTAGTTTTTCACTTGGCAGTTTGGCAGGACCTTCCATGCTGGCGAAATACCAGGATCTTGAACAATAATCTAAACCTTAAACCTACCACTGGATGTGCTCAAAAGTGTGGCTACATTTGGAAAAGAACAATAGCAAAGCTAAGTGTCACTGTTGTAATAAGCAAATATGTTGCAAGCAATATGTCACACTCAACAATTCCTAGTGATGGGTTGCAGCTGGAAGGGCATGCGCTGCTTAAAACATATGCTGGATAAGTTGGCGGAGTGTGCTGTGGCGACCCCTAAAATATGTAGAGGCACAAAACAAACAGTGAAGATAAAGTAATTTTTTACAGACTAATTCATTCATTCATTCATTTTCTTGTCAGCTTAGTCCCTTTATTAATCCGGGGTCGCCACAGCGGAATAAACCGCCAACTTATCCAGCATGTTTTTTACGCAACGGATGCCCTTCCATCTGCAACCCATTTCTGGGAATTTACAGACTAACATTTATACAAAATTAATAAAGTTGACATCAACATTGAAAGCCAGCACTTTATTTAGTTTTCCTTTGTAAACGTTTCTTTTGCGTACGTGTGCTCACTGATTGATAAAAAAATACCCTTGTAGGTACCTTCATGAAATCTTGTATGTTGATTCAACAACTGTTGATGAATTCAGCTGATCTTTCAATCATTCACAATATTTGGTGTATTTGTATATAATATTTGAAAAAATTAGGAATAGAAATTAACAGTGGGAATAACTTCTTATAATAACTGACCTTATCATAAACAAATATAACACATAACAGATCATTCAAACCTCAAATTGTTCACCATGTCCATCACTTAAAACGGCTTGACCAAACTTGGTTGCACAGTTGTTTGTTCTTGCTTGACGTCACTGTAAATTCATCTGAAGAGAAAGAGAAAAAAAACAGAGACTGTTAGCTGCCTTTGTGTGCGTGCATTCAACCAATCTTTATGATTTCAGCTCCTAAACTCTCTATAATTTTCAGATTTTGATCATATCGTAAAGAAACAAAAGCATTGTGTCTCTCAATTCTTTCCAATCTCTTTCATCTTTCTCCAAAGAGGGACCTTATTTTGAGTCACTCACTTATAAGAGACAATGGACTGAGAAAGACATCTTTGTGTTACTGACTACTATCTGAACTCTGCTATAATTCACCATTGGCGTGTTCATCTTCCCAGCACACAAATATTTCTTTATGCTGCAAAATTCTTACCCAGGCAAACAACTGACGGGTAATAGTAAGTGTAGCTTGATGGCATATATAGTTTGTGTCAGAATTATTAGCCCCTCTGTATATTTTTTCCCAATTTCTGTTTAACGGAAAGAACATTCTTTTTCAAGACATTTCTAAACATAATAGATTTAAAAACTTTTATTATAACAGATTTCCTTTTTCTTTGCTATGATGACAGTACTTAATATTTTACTACATATTTTCAAGATACTAGTATTCAGCTTAAGGTGACATTTAAAGGCTAATTAAGATAATTAGGCAGTTAGGGTAATTAGGCAAGCCATTGTAAAATAGTGGCTTGTTCTGTAGACAATCAGAAAAAAATAAAAAATTAGCTCCTTCCCAAATAGCACACTATAAACTAATGCACTATAGCTGCGTCCCAAATGGAACAATACTGTCACGGTGGAGGACCCAAATGCAGAATGAGTGCAGAGGATGTTTATTGACAATTGAGTGATACTGTACGTACTTGGGGTGAGGTGAAACACAGTCCAACAGAGGTGAATAGGGTAGTGCTGGTGATCTTGGGTGGAGAAGACAGACAAAGGAATGCTGGAGAGTCCTGGACAGAGGAATGAGCGTCCACAGAATGCCAGGAGAACGGGAATCTGAGCTGCACTGCAAATTTTAGATAGTAAATTTAACTACCTTAGAGTTAAAATGAACACTTCCTCAGAGTTTATATGGGAACCACTATAAGAGTGTTAAAATAACACTTTTGAAAGAGCAAACATGATTAACACTCAGAGTGTTCATTAGCAAACTCTTATAGTGTAAAATATTAACACCACAAATGATCATATGAACACCAGTCAGTGTTGTGTGTTGACACTAGGTCAAATTTTCAACACTGCATAGATATAAAAATATACTTTCTTTAATATCAGCAACACTTTCTTAACTATTCCATTAATGTTTAAAGAAAACAGTTTAAAACAGTCACAAACTGTATGTTCTCGTATTTTAACCAAAAGGAGCGGTTTTAAGACAGCTTTATTTTCTTTAGTTTTAATGTAACATAGCTAGTACAGAACAAAATAAAGATGAAAAATGCTGTCAGGAAAAATTCTCCAGGGATATCGCTGCATAGATTCCTGGATGGAGTGGTCAACACTGTATTAGCATTAGAGACGTGTAACTCTGTATCATAAGGAGGCAAATCTAACACTGAGAGGGTTATTTTATCTTTATCTAACTCTAGAACTTCAACACTTTACTCTGGATTATCGCAACACTCCAAATTGAACACTAATGAATTTGCTGTGTGGGATGCTCAGGTCAGGCAGGAGGTGGTGAAGGCCTTGGATGAGGGTAGAAGGCCTTCCTGTAGAGTAGTGGTCCCACCAGTATTAGCCTAATAGTGGACACCAGCAGCCAGGGACTCCTACCAGGCAGGGTTGAAAAGGATAAACCAGAAGGGGATGACACTGAAGGTCTAAATGCCACACACGACGAAGACATGAGGGAAGAGAGCACATTATAAAGGTAGGAAAGAACATGAGGACCAGGTGTAAACACTGAGACTAACTAGGACTAGACAAGGGGGCCTGGAAGCTGGAAAACAAGGAGGGAGGAACGGAGGAGCACATGGTGAACACAAACACAGTTTAGCCATGTGCTCAGAAACAAGATAAACATAGACGCGTTGAACAAGTACAACACAGACACAACATGTAACATAGACCCATGACTATGCCCCATCTTTGATTCTGTTTATTTCTTGTGTAAATGTGTGTAAATGTATATTTAGTCAGTTTTTAAATTAATTTCAGTGATATTATTGACTAATATGAAAATATTCATGTGATTTGTTTCATTGATTTACAATACCGTTTGTAAAGTGCTATTTTCTGTGTTTTAGTAGATATTTTATATGAGAGACATGCTTTGTTTACCAAATAAATAGATCTAATTGGATTCGCATTGTAAACATTAAATAAATGTTAAAAAGGTGTTACTTTTTATTTCTTTTATTAAGATTTTAGTTATGATACTCCCAAAATTATTCCGCATAAATCCGCAGATTTTTAACAAAATATTCCGCAGAAAAAGCAAAAAATGTCCACAGATTCCTTCTGGCCCTACCCATGACATATACACTATGCACTTATGCACTATGTACTTATGCACGTACACACTCAACAGCATAGTATATGTATGTAGTGTTGTCCCAGATGGAACACTAAAGTTTTTTTACTAAGCGGAAATTCAAACCGTTTACCTGATGACATTTGACGGTTGCCAAATTAGTGAAATAAATGACCAAAGTACCAAATAATACCTGCCATGAGTATAACCGCATTCACCATCAGGAGGCACTATAAGCACTCCTTTAGGAGAATTTCACTTTCACAATCCAAAATAAATAAAGTTATCCAACATGGGCGCCCAATAGCTCCGCCCCTCTTGCTACCCTTCCGCTATGTTGGCAAAGATGTGGTTGTTGAGTGCGTGAAGTGTCCATCATTTCACACTTCTTTTTACCTGTTGAATAAATGCATCATCTGGGTATGTAAAGTGTACTTAATATTTTTAGAGTTTTTAATGTGAACGCACTGCTTATACTATTTATTCTACAAACTGGCATAGAAAAGTGCACAAGTATGCGATTTGAGACGCACCTTATATACTTATGCACTTACACACTCAACAGCATAGTATATGTATGTAATGTCCTAAATGGAACACTAATGATTTTTTTAACTAAGCAGAGATTTAAACAGTTTCCCAGATGATGTTTGAGGTTTGCTAAATTAGCAAAATAAGTGACCAAACTACCAACTAATACCTGCCATGAGTTCAATCACATTCACTATCGGCAGGCGCTATAATCACTCACATAGGAGAATTTTGCTTTCACAATTCAAAATAAGTAAACAAATCCAACATCAATGCACGAAAGCTCTGCCCCATTCCGCTACATGAGCAAAGCAGCATTGAGTGCGTGAAGTGACCAACATTCCATATCCAACAGTGCACTTCTTTATAATGTTTGAATTACTGCATCATCCGGGTATGTATCATTTATTCATTTTCTTTTTGGCTTAGTCCCTTTTTTAATCTGGGGTCACCACAGCGGAATGAACCCCCAACTTATCCAGCACATGTTCTACTCAGTGGATGCCCTTCCAGCCGCAACCCATCTGGGAAACATCTATATACACTCATACTCTTACACTACGGACAATTTAGTTCACCCAATTTACCTGTACCACGTTTTTTGGACTGGCCCAGCCGAGACTTGAACTAGCAACCTTCTTGCTGTGAGGTGATCGTTCTACTTACTGCACGGTAAAGCCCCTGGGTGTCAATGCACTACTTACACTATTTATACTGCAATATAGCGTAGAATAGTGCATAATTTGGGACGCACCTATTGCTTAAGGGGGCAAATAATATTGACCTTAAAATGTTTTTTTTTTTTTTTTTTTAAAGCTGTGTTTATTCTAGCCAAAATAAACAAATGAGACTTTCTCCAAAAGAACAAAAAATATTGTAGGAAGTACTGTGAAAAATTATTTTTTCTGTTAACCATCATTTGGGAAATATTTGAAAAGGGAAAAAAATAAATAAATCACAGGAGGGCGAATAATTTTAACTTCAACTTTAGTTTGTTGCAGTTCTGAAGTCTCAAGGGTGAACAGTTACCATAAATGAATCAAGCTGTGTAAAATGGCATTGGATTTTGACCAGTTTATAACCCTAATTTCCAAAAAAGGTTATGTTGTTTTGTAAAATACAATACAATACAATGTAAGAGTTTGAACTGCATTACACTCTGCTGTTTTTTTACATCCTCTATGTTAATTCAATCTTCTTTTACAGAACATTTTTATAGTCAGAGCAGCAGTGACCACACAGATCTTCTCTTTATTCATTCATTCATTCATTTTCTTTTCGGCTTAGTCCCTTTATTAATCCGGGGTCGCCACAGCGGAATTAACCGCCAACTTATCCAGCATTTTGTTTTACGCAGCGGATGCCCTTCCAGCCGCAACCCATCTCTGGGAAACTTCTCTTTATTAAACAACTCAAAATAGTCTCCACATAAATTTTGATAGTAGGCCTACGGATTATACAGAGATGCCTAAAAAGAAAAATATATAACTCGATACTGTAAAGTTATTACTAGGCCCACACGGAATCTGCGCGCGTAGAATTTCCGCAGATTTTTACAGTAGCTCATCGTTGATTCTTTTTTTTTACTGGTGTAAAGATGTGTAAATTGATATTTTTTCAGTTTTTCAATTAATTTCAGTAATATTATTGATTAATATGAAAATATTCATATGATTTATCTACAATACTAATTGTAAAGTAATATTTTTAGTCGTTTAACAGATATATTATATGAGAGACTTGCTTTTTTCACCAAATAAAGTGGATCTAATTGGATTTGCATTGTTAACATTTAATAAAAGTTAAAAAGGTATTACTTTTTATTTCATATATTAAAGTTTTAGTTCTGATACTCCCAAAATCATCAAAAGTATCTCTTATTTTTACATCCCAATTTTGACAGGTATGGTGCATATACACACAAAAAACTGAATGTGGAATAAAGTAAGCATTCTTTTTGCTTCTGGAGCACATCACAGGAATGATAAAAATCCTTGTTGTTGCTAAGTTGAGCTTTATTGTAATTCTTCTAGATTTGTGGAAAGAATTGTCGTGTTTCACAGACCCACAGTGGTACATAAATAGACATAATTATAAATGTGAACACAAAACTGCAGGTACAGTAAGAGCTATTATAAACCTATACAGAGGTTTGACATACAGAGCTAAATTGTGCAAGAAATTGATAGGAAAGTGTTAGAGATGAGAGTGTGTTTTCTACAGGTGGTTTAGTGTGTTGTTTAATTGAAACATATTTGTGCAGGTTTCCATTGTGTTCTTTTCATTAAAAAAATATGTGCTCTCTGGGCCTGTTGTCAATAAAACCTTTTCTTTCAGTAAACATGGACGTTTTCAGTTTTGAAACATACAAGATATTCTTTTTTGTCTGATGACCTCTAATTAATAAATAATTTGTCAATTCGTCCATTTAGAGAACCCACAAGTCAAATTATGTAAAAATCTAGTTATTTTCTGCTCCGTCCTTTCTATTGTTATTTATCTCAAGGTTCTTGCATTGGGTTACATGGATATTACACCATGCATACTTTAATGCAGAGCTGCCATGAGAAAGAAAACTACCAATCAGCTCTTTGAACAATAGCGCACACACATTCTTTTCTCGACCTTGCTGAGACTGCATGATTTTTTTCCCACCATTTCTATCGTTTAGGGAGCGCTGGTGTTCCATGAATATATATTGTCCACATGGGATTCAGCTTTTGCTGTAATGGTGTTCACATAACATATTCTCAGCTTACCCCAACAAACAAAAGAAATGTGCATAATAAGTGTTGTTGAAAGCAGCACATTGCTGAACACTAACAGCACACCCATTTATTTTTCAGAAGATCGATATATGCTTTCCTTTGGCCGAGTCCTTGAGAAAGATATTTTGTGTGTAAGGCTGTTCACATTTTGGCCTAAGTTCAGTATAAGCGGTATGGAGAAAGAAAGACAAAGACAATCAGTCTATTGGACACCATTGTAATTAAGTGCAATGCCTTGTTTCCAGGGGCAATTAAGAAATCGTTATGTCAATCGACATGTTTCTTTCAACAGCTGTCTTTGTCTTTTTAACTGCCTACAGGTCTGTTTCAGAGCACCTTAAGTGCTGATCAAAGATATTACACAGTTTAAAATAAAGTTATTGTCATGTAGATTTCACAGCAAGTTTGGTATGTTTTTAAAGCTATGAATTTTTATATAGCGAGCTTTATAATTGTCAACAAATTCTATTGTAATTAATCCCGCCGTCAAGTCTGAACATTCAGGCATATACTTTGTACTGTTGTTGTGTTTTTTTTCCAAGAAAATTTACCATCTCTTGGGTGTCAGAGCATTCAATTCTTCATTATGTTTATTCATCTGTTTACAATCTCATTTAAATTTCTACCCTGAGACTCCAGCATGACACAAATTCCAATAAAAATTTCACAGGCCCTCAATTTCTATATTTTCTAATTAGTCTAGTGCAACAGAGGTGCCAATCTCTGTGTTGGGGTTGGCAGTAAAAGCAAGTAACATTTTCCTCTAACCTCTAACCTAAACCAATAAGAGCAGAAAAGAAGAAAGCGGTTTTCATTATGCCTGTCTAACCCAGCAGCAGCATTTTATAACTTTTCACCGACATCGGGATGGGAGAGTCGAGCAGTTTGAAGAACATTTCAGCTGATATTTAGCAATCCTCATCACTATGTCACAGGCTCAGATATTTCACCTTTTTATCGCGTCTGGCAAAGTTTAAAAGAATAAAGGGGAGAAAATTAGGCACAAAGGAGGAGGAAAGGCACTGAGAGGCCATTTGTGAGAAAGATGGACAGACACGCACTGCACAAAATGCAGCAATTTACCAGCTTTTGTATTGTGTTTATAAAGCAAACCTTGGACAGAAAAGAGAGCTGCAATTTGACAATGCATCACTATGTTCTATCAAAAAGAAAAGCTCAAATCAATGTTCTCATTTTAAACAAGAAATGAAGCAGACAAAAATCGAGCAATTTTCAGACAGTGAAGGGAGGACAAAGTTAACTAAAGTCTTTTTTTGTTAGTAGTAAATTGTGTGTATTGAATGAGTCACTGTTTTATTATCGTATACCTCATTTGCATTTTCACTAAATATTTGTAATTGTTCACACACAATTGACATTAACTCTCAAAACATTTGTATGGTATTCTATTTTAACGATCTAGGCACAAAGTCTAAAGTGGATGGCGTAAAAGCATTTAGTGTCAGGGTTCTGCCACTCCAGTCTTGTAAATTCTTGTTTTGGTGGCAGAGTCCAGACACTAGCTCTGTCTTGTCCTGTTCATAGTGCTTGGCTTGAGTTTTCTCGAGCACTTAACTTCTGTCATTGTGTTTTTGTATTGGTCCTGTCATT
This sequence comes from Danio albolineatus, assembly GCA_903798035.1. Classification (NCBI taxonomy): domain Eukaryota; kingdom Metazoa; phylum Chordata; class Actinopteri; order Cypriniformes; family Danionidae; genus Danio; species Danio albolineatus. The sequence continues at coordinate 13,379 of CAIGQQ010032305.1, forward strand.
GGTGCGCTCAGCACATCAAGCGGGAGCGCACAGGGTCTGGGTGTGCTTGGGACGCGCGCCCATGTACTCATGTTTGTGTTTGTTCTGTCGGCATCGCGCATTCATTCTCCACGCCTCAGTCTAGTTGGTTTCGGTTTTGGATGGCGCTGAGATTAAACATGTGCGTTGCATATGTGTGAGTGCACAGTAAGATGTTTTCATTTTATCATGTGCTTGTGTCTGGCGTCCTATTGTTTTTGTTGTCTAAGGATGTGGCCCTGTGTTAACATACTGTAGTGGCTGCGTGCTTCCGTTGGGTGTTCTAGTCTTTATGTGAGCACATGGCTTGTAGTGTTTGTCATGTGCCCTCCCGTCTATTGTCTAGCCCCACCCTCCTTGTTAACCCACTATTAGTTTATCATGTTCACCTGTTTGTTTGTTAATTGCTTATATTCTCCTCATGTCTGCTGTCCTGTGCCAGTTTGTCGTCGATGATACCCCCTCTCCTGTTGTGTTCTCCAGTCCGGATCCTTGCCAGCCAGCCAGCCCAGTCTAGTTTGTTTTTGATTGTTTATTTGTTTTTTAATGTTTTCCCCCTTGAGTTGTTTATTTTGCCTTTTTATTTTATTTTATTAAAAATAAAAACCCATATTTTGTTCTGCAATTGGGTCCTTGTCCTTTTCCCCAACTAAAACCCTGACATTTAGGGCATGTCTGGATCAACATTTGCTATTTTAAGGATGGAAAAGTGTGCTCTGCGACCCAGCGCATGGTCCAACAGGGTTGTGCTTATTATCTTAATGAGTTAGGGGTATGTTTTTAGCATAACATTAAACCAGTCAAAGTCTCATCTCCCATCTCCCCTTTAAGAGTCAGTTGTGTTGTGCCATGGCACATTTGCTATTTACATGGCAGACTTTGTAAGTGGAAAACTGAATGCTTCACTTACTAGAAAACAGTTAAACAGACCATCTGCAGTAGGGTTGGGACGATAGACAATGCCATCGTCCATCGCCAATCCTCCACTCTGCCACCGTTACAAACACGCTCGTGAAAAATACACACTAAGGCCCTGTTTAAACTAATACGTCTTAGTTTTAAAATGGCATTTTAGAATGAGAACGATCCACATCCACACTGAAGTTTCATTTAGTGTTTCTGAATAAGCCTCACAATCACGTGACCACACACACTGTCATGTGCTTTTCTGAGCTCCAGATCAGCTGGTGAACAGTGCACATCGGACAGTTTATCAAGGATGTACCGCTGAATTGTGTCTCACTATAGTTGTTAAAAGTGATATTTAGTTAATCTTGTCTTTATCTAACAAATCTTCTGTCTTTTGAATCTATCAGGTAACGTGTCACAGTACACTGCTTCAATCTTTTGATTTCACGCTGGTACTTAGTAATGTTAGCTTAAACCTCAGATACTGTTGATTGGTTCCTGTTGGTTGTGCACGTTTTTACCAACTAAGTTTGTTGACGCTATTATAATGAAATGACACAGATCACTCTGCCTATTCATGCCAGAGTCCTGCAGAAACAGTAATTGACAGGTGGTAATTTGTGTGTAACTTATCTTTATTTATGATTTGGTTATGGGTAAAAAAAAGACCATGCAGGTCAGGTAGTTGAAATGGTAGGCTACAAATAATAAATTTGTTATGAATTAATTATTAATTAATAATTAATTATTCATAAATTAATAATTCACGGTTTTATTTATTCAATTATTGAATAAATTATTTAATAATTCTATGATGACGATGTCATCGTCCATCGCAATGGTTCACATTAGACGTCATACGATGCCAAATTGGTCAGCATCGCCAAACCCTAATCTGTGCAAGGATAAAAAGTGAGCCTCCTCCGTTTAGCCTCTTACTTTCTCTTTACTTTACTACTTTACTTTCGTGGAGTAGGGAAATGGTAGAAATTCACTCCACTGAAGGCATTCTGTAATGTGAAGTGGCACTGGACAACGGAATGAGGATCCTTTTGCAGGTTTTATTTGACAGAATGTTCAATTAAGCAGTGGTCAATACAGGAAACAAACAGAATATACAGTATGACAACTATGAGGGAGTGAATTTCTTTTCGTCACATCACCTCAGCTGATTCCGGCTGAATAGCTGATGAACTCAACGTATACATTGTATTTTTGTTTTGTTTTATGTGGCTTTACACAGTCCGTTGCCTTTTGTAATTATTTCCTAGAATTATCAGATGTGTGCATGCTGTGTTCACAAACCATTCAAGTGACCTCTATTTCCCAGGTGAGTGAAATTATTATATATCATATCTATAAATGTATTTGTTTTATTTAAGATAATTCATCATTCATATTTTTCTTTAGAACATGAATGCACCCAAAAGTCGGACAGATTGATTAGCTGTAGTCTATAGAACAGTGCCTTGATTTCATAAATAGGCTTGCATTTACTAACACAGACCATATTTGAATGTTTGAATTTGAATATTGGTAAAGTAGTGTGAGATAAACCTGCCCAACCTGACCACATCCGGGAGAGACCATCCGCGTTGCCGTGGGATGTTCCTGGGCGATGTTGGACTCGGAAGTGGAAGTCCTGGAGCGCGAGGAACCACCTGGTGACACGGGCATTGGTGTCCTTCGCCCGGGACATCCATTGAAAAGGCGCGTGGTCGGTCACCAGCGTGAAGCTCCTGCTGAGTAGATAGTATCGCAGCTCCAGGACTGCCCATTTGATGGCCAGGGCTTCCTTTTCCACGGCTGCGTACCTGGTCTCTGCAGATGTGAGCTTCCGACTGATGTAAGTGACTGGGTGCTCTTCTCCATTCCGGACCTGTGACAGGACCGCACCCAGCCCTGTGTCGGAAGCGTCTGTGTGTAGGATGAAGGGGCAGCCGAAATCCGAAGCGTAGAGGACTGGTGCCGATGTTAGCGCCGTCTTCAGCGTTTGGAACGCCTCTTCAGCCTCTGCAGACCACTGTATCTTCTCAGGCTGCCCCTTCTTCGTCAGGTCGGACAGGGGACAGGCTATCGAAGAGAAGTTGGGAATAAAACAGCGGTAATACCCAGCCAACCCCAGAAAAGCGCGTACCTGGGTTTTGTTTGTCGGCCGTACCTGCTGGACTGCTTGCTGGACCGCTTCAATTTTGTTGGCTTGTGGCTTGATCAACCCCCTTCCTACTTGGAAACCCAGGTAGCGTGCTTCCGCTAGACCCAGGTGACATTTGTTGGGGTTGGCTGTTAGCCCAGCCCGACGGAGCTCCATCAGCACCCTCCGCAACCGGTCCAGGTGGTCCTCCCAACGCTCAGAGTGGATGATTACGTCGTCGAGGTAAGCGGCGGCGTAATCTTGGTGGGGCCGGAGCAAAATGTCCATTAGTCGCTGGAACGTAGCGGGTGCCCCATGCAACCCGAAGGGAAGGACCCGATAATGCCAGTGACCAGATGGAGTGCTGAAAGCGGTCTTTTCTTTATCCTCTTCTTTTAACGGAATCTGCCAGTAACCTTTGGTTAGGAGGCCAGGAATTTCGCTGTTGTGGTGGGAACAAGAATTAGTACTTTGTCGCCAGGCTGGAATTGACGGGCTGTGCGGGCCCGTCATACAGCCTTTGCTGGGCGCGCTGGGAGGCCGCCAGATGTTCGCGGACCAGAGGCATCACTCGGTCTATGTGCTCCCTCATGTCCCGTACATGCTCTATGACGCTGCGGTGAGGGGCCGGTTCCTGTTCCCATGTCTCTCGGGCCACATCCAACAATCCTCGGGGCTGTCTCCCGAACAGTAGCTCAAATGGCGTGAAGCCGGTGGATGCTTGCGGTACTTCACGTATTCCAAAGAGCACATACGGGAGCATGAGGTCCCAGTCACGCCCATCCTCTGCGACTACCTGCCGCAACATCTGTTTCAAGGTCTGGTTAAACCTCTCCACCAGACTATCGGTCTGGGGATGATAAACAGATGTGCGGAGCTGTTTCACTCGGAGTAGTCGACAGAGGTCGTTCATCAACCGGGACATGAAGGGGGTGCCCTGATCAGTCGGTATCTCTGAGGGAATCCCCACTCTACTGATGAAGTGTACGAGCTCCTTCGCGATGGATTTGGCGTTGGCCACTCGGAGGGGAATCGCCTGGGGGTACCTGGTGGCATAGTCAACGATGACCAGGATGTGTTGGTGACCTCGGGCAGATTTCGGCAGCGGGCCCACCAGGTCCATCCCAATGCGCTCGAAGGGCACCTCTATGATCGGGAGGGGTATTAGCGGGCTAGGGGGGGGGGCTTCTTCGGGGACGTCTTCTGGCATGTGGCGCACTTCCGGCAGAACCTCTTCACTTCCGCCTCCATGCCCGGCCAGTGGAAGCGATCCCGGATACGTTGGAGGGTGTTTTCAGCTCCCAGATGTCCCGCCATCGGATGGGAGTGCGACAGCTCCATAATCGCCTCCGTTTTCTGCTTCGGTACTACCAGAAGACTTTTTTCCTCCCCCCTCCGCTGTGCAATACAGTAGAGCAGGCCTTTTCTGACCACGAAGTACGGGAGAGGGTGAGGTCCCGGGATTCGCACTTCCCCGTCCATCTCACGGACCGTCTTCCAGCAGTGCTTTAGATGGTCATCTTCTCGCTGTTCCCTCCCGAACTCTCCTCCTGTAGTAATGTTCTGGAACAGATTGAAAAAGGGGTTAGGATCTGATAAATTGCACTCACCCTCTCGCTCGCTGTCTGTGGCCAGCATGACGGTCGGACGGCCCCCTTTTCTCCTTGAATGAGCCCGTCCCTTCTGTCGCGGTCCGGCTGGCTGCATCGTGGCGAATAGAAGCTGCTGGAACCCGGGGTAATCTCTCCCCAACAGCATCGGGACTGGTAAGTCACGTACTATTCCAACTTCCATCGGCCAGGCGCCTGCCTCTGCCGCCACCGTGATCCGTCTTGTGGGCACATGCCGTGTTTCCCCGTGCACACACGGGATAGGCATCGTCGCTTTCGAGTCAGTGCGCGGAGGAATGATATGCGGCTGTACCAGTGTGATCGCCGATCCTGAGTCCAGAACTGCCATCAGCTGCTTGCCTCCGATTTTGATCATCCGCTGCGGGGCTCCGTTTGGCACCGTGTGATGAACGATGCAGCCAGCCATCCATGCGCGGGTCCCTGGTGACTGAGGCTCCGTTGGCATGGGTTCGTCGATGATGGAAGGGGCCGCCGGCCTGCTCACTGCTCGCGAGGTGCCCTCCGGCGAGCGTCGCTCCTGGGGTACCCTCCGGGGGACTGCAGCCGCTCGCTCTCCTGCATCTCGGGCCAGTGATGCCTCCGCCAGTTCCACCGCTTCCACTAGCTCTGCCAGGCTGTTGGGGTTCTTCATGCTTACCGGCCGGCGGAGCTTCCTGGGGAGGGCTCGGAGCAGGCGGTCGATTACCACTCGCTCAGCGACCTGGGAGGCGGTGGTGTTCCCCGACAGCAACCAGAGCTGTGCCAGCCTGGAGAGCTGTGTGGCTTGAACTCGGGCGGGGACCTGCTCATCATACGCCCATTGCCAGAACTGTTGGGCTGCGCTGATGGGAGAAAGTCCAATCCTAGCTAAAATCTCTCTCTTTAATATCTCATAATCATCATTTTGCGGGGATTTTAATGAATAATAGGCGCGTTGTGCCTCACCAGTCAAAAAAGGAGCCAGGATCCTCGCCCACTCTTTTTTGTCCCACAGCTCTCTGGTTGCTGTCACCTCAAACGTGTGCAAGTATGCTTCGATGTCATCGAGGTCGCTGAGCTTTGTTAGGTGGTGGTGCGCGCTGCTTCTGGCGTCCGGAAGCGGCACCCGATGACTTCTGAGGCTCTCGACCACCTGCTCGGTTCTTTCGAGCCTGGCATTGATCTGGTCCGAGAGCTGCTGTTGACGGGATACCACTTTCGTTAGCTGTTGCAGGATCTCCTCCATCCTAATCTTCCCGGAGAGCGAGCGAGATGACAAGCTGCAAGCACAAACAACAAGTGTAAGCGGTCGATGGTAGCCTTAATTTCACTCCTAATAAACTCGCATTCTCCACCAATGTAGCAGGGTGGAGTGAAAAGGCATACACGAGTTGCTTGTGAACACACCCCCGAAGGGTTTTTATTTACAAAATGTGAGTGTGAGAGTGCTGGTGCCTTCAGTGCTCGTCCTTTTCTCCCCGGTGAGAGGTGCTCCAGATGGTGGGTGGTGGGTGAAAGTGTCTTCTTAGTGGGTCCTTTAGGTGCTGTGGTGAGTACGCCGATCGCTTGTAGGGTTCACTCTGTGCTTTCTAAAGAGGGAGAGAGAGAGAGACGTTAGCTTCTAGTAAAGCGGAGAGGCTTCTCCTTGATCTGATCCGCACGCTGGCTTTTATGCTTCTCTCTTCCATCAGGCGCAGGTGTTAGCGATCGGCGTAATTGGGTGCAGGTGGCGTCCGTGCGCTGCTCCCAGGATGACGCTGATGTCTCATTGGGCGACCCGCCACAGCATGTATGCAGTCTCTCTTCTGGCGTCTGGTCCTTCTCCTCCCCTTAAGAAGGTGTCTCTCCAGCCCAATCACAAGAAAATACAGGTGTTACTTATTATTTCAGATTGGCCCACTGACCATTCGCCAGTGTCTTAACCTGCTCTCCCACCTCTTTGTGTTTTTGATCCTGCTCTCCCCACCACACAATGCTTAGTGACTCAGTGTATTACAACAGTATTTTTAAAAGACCAAACACTTTATTAATATAGTATACAACCAAACTCAAGTGGTCGGAACACAAACGAGTAGCAGGTAATGAAGCTTCACTCACGCTCTTCCTCTTTGCACAGTTTTGGTAACCCCCAATCGGCGCGATGATGCGCATACAAAATAGCGACGCTTGGCCACGCCCACTTGTAGCTCATTTGTGCTCTACAGAAATCTATGGGTGATGTCACGGACACTACATCTATATCTTTTACAGTCTATGATAATAAATAATACTTCTAATAATAATGACATTTTACAAAAGCAAATTGTCATGAATAAACTAAAAAAAGCGTTTGCATTCTCTCTCAAAACATTTTCTTTTGCTCTCACTTAGGTGTTTATCCACTGAGCCTGTTGAAATTTGATTCTAATATGTGATGATTTAATTGTTTGGGATGTAAAATGAATTGCAATACATGTTTTGTACAGCAGGGACCATTATGTTTACTGCAAACGTGTCAGCCTGTGGATACCAGATGTCTGGCCCGCATCATCACTCAGGCGGATGACTTCATGTTCTTTTTTTACTGTCATCGATTAAATACACTTTTACTCCCTTGTAAAAACTGGTGAAGATGGTAGTGCACTGAGGTTGCTTACCCAATTCACCTGTACCGCATATCTTTGGACTGTGGGGGAAACCCATGCAACCACGGGGAGAACATGCAAACTCCACACTGAAATGCCAACTGACCCAGCCGAGGTTGAACCAGTGACCTTCTTGCTGTGAGGCGAACGTGCTACTCACTATGCCACCGTGGCGCCCGATCACCACTTCAGTGCACTGTATTAACACCATCGTTTTTTTCACAATTAAAATTTTTTTTTTTCAGCAGCGGGGATGTACATTTATAATTTATAAATATACACCATTGTATATTAGCACCATTGCCTCACAGCAAGAAGGTCACTAGTTTGAGCATTGGCTGGGCCAGTTGGCATTTCTGTGTGGAGTTTGCATGTTCTGCCCCGTGTTGATGTGCATTTTCTCCGAGTGCTCCAGTGTCCCCCATAATCCAAAGACATGCTGTATAGGTGAATTAAATAAACTAAATCGGGCGTAGTGTATGAGTGTGTGTAAATGTGAGTGTGTATGAGTGTTTCCCAGTACTGGGTTGCAGCTGAAAGGGAATCTGCTGTCTAAAACATATGCTGGATAAGTTGGCGGTTTATTCCGCTGTGGCGACCCCTGATAAATCAGGGACTAAGCCGAAGGAAAATTAATGAATGAAAAAATATTAACAAAGCATATTCAGGCTGAAAAAGTAATGACATATATGAGTTTAACTACCCACACCTCCTCCCCTGCTGTCTCTTTAAACTTTGGTATTCAATGAATAGAAGTTAATAGAAATCAGCAAATATATTTTAAATGTGAAAGATATCTTAGCTTGTGTCAGGAAATTTGCACATGCGGATGTTTCTTAAAATGTTTGTACGTAAAAAAAGTTAGATAAAAAGCACAGACAAAGTTTGAGTTGAAATGAAAGCAAACTTCAATTTGCTAACATATAAAAAAAGTGTACTTTTCTTTTTAAATTTTGTTATAAATGATCATTTAGTTGGGTAAGCTAAATTGTCCATAGTGTATGTGTGTGAATGTGTATGTATGGATGTGTTTCCCAGAGATGGGTTGTGGCTGGAAGGGCATCCGCTGCGTAAAACAAATGCCGGATAAGTTGGCGGTTCATTCCGCTGTGGCGACCCCGGATTAATAAAGGGACTAAGCCGAAAAGAAAATGAATGAATGAATGATCATTTAGTTTGTTATTTGACAATTTCATGTGCAGCGTTTGAGAATAATAAAAGTGCACTTTAGAGGTGTGAACCTACACTGGTCTCACGGTTTGGTTCGGTTACGATGATCATGTCATCGATTCAGTTCAATTTGATATCTCGGTGCATCATGGTGCATTGATGATGTTTTCCATTCACAATTATATATTTTTCTTCATAACACAAGAATTCTTGAATTAAACATTTTAAATATATTTATATTTACACAGTATATTATTTGTAATACAGTTTTGTCCTTTAATACAAGCAATCAGAAATATCAACTGTACCCTTAAGAAAACACTCTTTTTGAACGTTTGACCAAAACTCATATATAATCACAGAAGACAACATGAGCATTTATAGCAAATAAACTAATGTAAATATTTTTCCGCTTGCTTTTTGAGCATTGTCGAGCGTTGGTCATTGTGTTCACATGTTCAACAGAAAGGGCTGTGATTAGCTCTAAAACTGTCAGTGCTGTTCACCGATGAGTGAGGCGGACACTGAAGAATGTGTGGTAACAGTCTATATGTGTGTAATAAAGTGCTCATTGCACAGCTATCACAGCTGATCTGTGATAGACGCCATGGAGAAAACTCGGTCTACAGACACTTATGTCAGAATCCACAAGTAATCGCTTCAAACACTGACTAATTCATTTTTTAAATTAAATGATTCAGAAAAACTTTACCATATACTCAGAGAGGATGAATTGACATCTAGACTAGCTGCAAAATATGTATACACCCTACACACCATAAGAAACCGTTAATGTAAATTCATGTATCTTATTTAAATAATCTAGACTTATTATTATTATAATTTTTATATTTATCAAATGTATTATTATTATTATTTTTTGTCATTTGTTTTCCTATTTACTGTATCAATTTTTGATGATTTTAATATATTACATATTTGAAGTGCTTTGGCAATACTGTATTAAATGTCATGCCAATAAAGCAACTTGAACTTGAGAGAGAGAGAGAGAGAGAGAGAGAGAGAGAGAGAGATAATATATAATAAATTAACCCATGCAGAGCAAATATTTGGCAAATACCAAAACCCGTTAGACTACCCAATCACTGTAAAAAAAGAGCTACTAGATAAAATACAAGTCCTACCAACAAAAAAGGCAAGTGGTCCAGACGGTATCCTTAATGAAATGATTAAAAACATAAATCACAAACTCCAGTTGGCCGTAATGAAATTGTTCAATTTGGTTTTGAGTGTTGGTCATTTTCCTGACATATGGAATAAAGGATTAATAACGCCCATATTCAAAAGTGGAGACAAATCAGACCCTAATAATTACAGAGGCATCTGTGTGAGCTGTAACCTGGGGAAGCTATTCTGCAGCATCATCAACACCAGACTCATAGGCTTCCTTAAAGAGCACAATGTCCTCAGCAAAAGTCAGATTGGGTTTCTGCCAAATTACAGAACCTCAGACCATATCTTCACCCTTCAGACACTGATTGACAAATACGTCAGACTCTGATTGACAAATGCGTCAATCAAAACAAAAACAAAATATTTGCTTGCTTTGTAGATTTTCAGAAAGCGTTTGATTCAATTTGGCATGAAGGTCTTTAGCTAAACTTCTAGAATCAGGTATCGGCGGTAAAACATACAACATTATAAAAGCAATGTATTTGAACAATCAGTGTGCAATTAAAATTGGAAATAAGCGAACAGAATTCTTCACTCAGGGACGGGGTGTGAGACAGGGCTGTCCACTGTTACCGACCCTCTTTAATATTTACATCAATCAATTGGCAATGCTTCTAGAGCAAGCAGATATGCCGGGTCTCACACTATACGACTCCAGTGTAAAGTTCCTGCTGTTTGCGGATGATCTGGTGCTGCTGTTGCCAACACAGGAGGGTCTACAGCAGCAGCTGGATATCCTGCACAGCTTCTGTCAGACCTGGGCCCTGACCGTTAACCCAAAGAAAACCAAAACCCTAATATTCCAGAAAAAAACCCAGAGGTCAGGGGAAGAAACATAGTTTCACCCTTGGTATGACAAAGGTTGAACCTGTCACAAGCTACACATACCTTGGGTTGAAGATAAGTGCTAATAGAAAACTCAATCTGACTGTGAATTGAAAGAGAAAGCAAAAAGGGCCTTTTACGCCACTAAAAAATCAACACAAATAGAAATCCCAGTTCGAATCTGGCTCAAAATTTTCCAGTCAGTGATTGAACCAATAGTGCTATATGCTATAGTGCTATAAGTGTGGGGCCCACTCCTCAGTCACGAGTTTGATAAGTGGGATAAGAATCCAGTTGAAAGCTTACATGCAGAGTTCTGTAGGAGCATCCTCAGGGTACAGAGGAACACACCCAACAACTCATGCGCATTGAAAAACGAGCCGTCAAATTTTGGAAACACATTAAAATGAGTGACCCCAACTCTTATCATTTTAAAGCCCTCAAAAACCAAGAAATGGACATTGAAAAAAGCCCTCTGATTCAGATGGTCCTGAAGCTCCAAACACAACCCAACACAATGAATATGACTAACAGCAGGAAGCATCAGGACACGGATATGCTCATCCACAAAATTAAGCCCAATCAAATGATAAACGCACGCAAAGAAGAGTATCTGATTTACTGAAGTGAAGCAGCAGGAAAACAGAGTAAACTTCAGTGTTATTTAGACCTAAACAGAGATTATACCACAGCAGCATATCTGAGTGCAGTAAAGGACAGTAAATTAAGAACAACAATGACCAAGTACAGACTGAGTGCTCACAGTCTGACTGTAGAGACAGGCCGATACAGACAGAACTGGCAACCCAGAGAGAGACGAATCTGCCCACTCTGTGCCCAGGCAGAGGTGGAGATGGAGGAACATGTTCTTACCCGCTGCACAAACTATGAGCACATCCGAGAAACATTCTACCCCAAACTACTAAGTGTTTACCCACAATTCACAGAGCTAGACAATACAACACAGCTTCAATATTTACTGGGGTAAAAAACTGACTCTATCCTTCTAGCGGCACAATACATTAATGCCTTTCACAAAAAGAGAGAGGAGACCAATAAAAACATCAGTGATGCGCTTGCAAACACACAAACACACACACACACACACACACACACACACACACACACACACACACA
>CAIGQQ010032306.1:0-25694 GCA_903798035.1 Danio albolineatus
CACACACACACACACACACACACACACACACACACACACACACACACTTGCAGTTTAGGAGTTATAATGAAAGATGGATGTCAGTGGGCCTTGATGAAACCTGCTGAACATTAAAATCCCTTCTAATTAAAGAGCAAGAGTATTAGTGTGTGTATAAGTCAAACAGTGAAGATAATGGAGGATCTGTTGATGAGATGTGTTTCACATTCCTACAAAGGTAATGAGGCGGCACTGATCTCACATAAATGGCCACACACACACACACACCCCTCAACATCATCACGCTGCTGAAGTGGGAGGAGCTGAAGGTCAAAATGTCTAAAGCAACAGCTAATATAACACACATTACAAAATGAAAAAAAATGTGTCAGGGCATTTGAATATTCATGCTCATAAAAACATTGTATTTGAATATTGGTTTATTTAAAGGAAGTTTATTGAGGCAGATGTCATTTTGTAGTAAAATGTACTTGTCCGTCATTTTATTAAGGCTGATAGGTGTGTGTATATATACACAACAAGCTGAATTGTGTTTTGTAAGTGAAGAAAACAAACCATATTTTTGTGTAAGGCTGCACAATATATCGCAAAATTATCAGTGTTGTGATAATAGTATATGTATCACAGACGTGTGATAAATGACATTTATTTTAGATTTTACATCGGTGGTTTATTGTTAAATTCGACCAGTCATATAGGGCCTGAAAATATACAGTATACTTACGGTGGGAGTCAAAACAAGAAAGGAAAATGACAACCAGCCAATCAGAGTCAGAATATCTGCTAAAGTTTTAACTCTTTCATACTATTTTAAAGATTAAATGCACTTCGATTGAATTTTTTTTTTCTCTGAATTAGAATTAATTTGATCCAAAAAATAACTTTTATCTAAATACATAGCTAATAAAAATAGCATTTTTTAGGAAATGTTATATGGTAAGAGATCTCTTTATCAGCAACAACAGAATCGAATATTACATATTTTTCCAGTATCGTACAGTCCTAAATTTGTGTGAAGAAAAAAGTACAGAGCAAAAAGTATTTATTAAAGGCAGAATGAACAATGAAAAATGTCAATAAATCAGGCAGCCACATTGAATGGGATCCTCATCTGGTGAAATGAATGGCTCCAACAAACTGTTCCCACTCGTCTTGGCTAAGCTCTCTGCAATCAATTGCCAAGGCTAAACTTTCTGATGAGTGGGCATTGTCTACCACTTCTCTCATTTTTCCGTCACTCAATGTGATTCTCCACAATTTTCTTCATTTACGGCCACCAAACAATGTTTCAAAATTCAAAAAGTGCCTTTTTAATCAACTAATACAGCAGAACAAATATTTGATTGTTTGACTAACTGTACACACCAAAAAAGTGTTTGTCTTAACATTTCAGATTCGCCCACAATGTTGAGTGTCCATCAGACACACTAAAAGACACTCTACACATCACATCTGCCACTTTGTTTTGTTTATACATCTATGTTTGTTTTGATCCCTGCCTTGACCTTTTGCCTGTTACACCAACTACTCTTTTGGATTATCTGCATGCTCCTGTATGTTTCTGTAGTGAACCCAAGTGTGCCTCACATCTGCTTTTGAGTGATGCTCCTGGCTGTTAGATCGCCCCCTGGGGGGTGGCTGCATTACAAGTCATAAACCCTGCTTCCTCCATGTTAGCGAATAAGACTTGAGCCCAAATTTAAAAAATAATAATAATTTCACTTGCAATAAAACGTCCCGAAAGATGATTTTAGTCAATAAAGGCACTGGTTATCAAGCTGGTTTAGGTTCAGGAGTTAATTTTTGTAAACAGTATGTTTTTAGCCAGTAATTTAATGTTATACAAATGGGGTGTGTCATCGTGATTGACAGTTGTTATTGACAACTTCTTTAAGTAGACCGTCAGAGCTTCGGGAGGAGATTGAAGTACCAATGTCAGATTTCTGTGTTATTTTACCATGATAATATGAGCTGTTCAACAGTAAACTATACTTTTTGACCTACAGAATCTGATGGATCACTGTTTATTCAGTAAAGTGTGGGCTTTATCTTGGTTGTTTGCTGATACGTTAGCCATGACAGGGAAAAACAGGTGATCGATATCTAGCAGTAATTATTTTTATGGGTCTGAAATAATAATTAGGAAGACAAAACTAATGTTAGACAATGTCCACATTGATCTCCTATAACATTATTTAAACTTGATATAAAGACGTCTTTGAGTTTCGGCATGTTATCAAGGTAATCCACTGAATTTGCTGTTTCAGAAATATTAAACACTAGAAAGAGAATCTTATATAACTAGTAGAACTGTAAACGTTATGTATTATTAATATACATCATTTACCGTTGGCTTTTTTATTTGAAAACACCTAATAAACATTAAAATGAATATAAATTCCTCTTTGCCAGATATAATTAAGGCATCAAATAAACCAAATAGAAACAGAGGCAAAGAAAAAATAATAAGCAATATATGATTTGATTTGATTTAAATAGATTAATTTATTTCGAACAGAAAAATCATGCGTAAATTTTTTTAACAAAAATAAATAAATTTCAACATGGCCGAACTGGAGCGGCATTAAGCACAAGCTTATTATTTTCCCACCCTATTAGCACATTAGTCTATTCAATTAATTTCTTCTTTTACTTATCTGTCCTTTTTTACATGAGACATGTTTTACCCTTTATACTTTTTACTTTAACATATTATATGTTTGATTCCATTTGTACATTTACATTTTATAACATAGACCCAAAAAATACATAGTATTGCAAAGAGCCATTAATTGAAATTTCATCCTCCACATATAATAAGCGATGTTGCAGCAGCTGATAGAAATGTATTATTACTGCATAGTTTATTGTACAAATTAATAAGGATTAATTATTTAGAAATCTTGCTGTATTTATCTTTTATAAATATGAACGCATGACTTTCCCCACATGTCATATAGCTGTCCATGGTATGTACATTTTGGATCCTGTTGATTGGTAATTAAAAATAAAAACCTTTCTAAAAATGTACGTGTTGTTTCACTGCTATTTTTCATATTTTACAAATGTTATTTCTACCCCTATGAAAATAACAAATACCAACAACCCATTATAAGAGAAATATTTTTGTGCTCATAGCTTAATCTAACTCAGGCTAGTCAAATATATAGCCTATTTTTTTTTTATTAAATTATAAACAACACACAGTTTTTTAATAAATTATATATTATTACTTGTTTTTAAATGTAAGTGCTTATATTTATTTTAGCGAGTCTTTGTTGTAGTGCAGATATAGGCAGTTAAATGAGAAGTTTAGGGGGCGTGGTTGATTTGACGAACAAGTTTAATTCCGCAGCTCTGCCTCTGGCTCTACCAAATAGTCCCTTCTGCGCATGCCCAGGCCCCAATTTCAGAAGTTTTTTGTGACATTTTATGCCCGTTTTGCATTCAAAGCGTTCAATGGAGAAGGTGATGTTGCATCGTCCATATGTTTTATTGAACCTTGCCTGCCTGGCCATTCTTAATAAAGCTGCACTTGAAACTTTATCTTCATTGCCACACCCTCATCGTTGCATTTACAAAGAAACTGCTTGATTTGACACTTCTTGTTATGTATGTTGTGACATCTGACTGCGGAATGAGTATGGCGAGTAATCTCATAATGCATTGTAAAAAGGTAAATTATTATTGATAAAGAATTATTGACAGTATTTTGAAGTGCTCACAATAACTGTAATGAGCATTGGTTACTGTGATATATTGTATTTTGCTGTATAGGTCTAAATCCAATTAAAGCAGAATCATAATTTTTTGCCCATTCACTGTGATAAGACAAAATCTCAATGAAGTATTGGTAGGCTTTCCATGAAGTGGCTTTCTATGCAAACACTCCTGAAATACAAACACACCAGTAGCAAACGGAGTTCTCTTTTTGCGGCTTATCGCATTTGAACAGACCACAAGCAAAATAGTCAAAATGATTATGTAGCGTATAGTCGTATGCAGTCTTAACTAAGTTTTTGAAAAGTTTTTAAATGAATATAGAGTTGTGTCATTTAACGACAATTAAGTGTTGTTTGATTTTTTAGCTTTTATAGATTTCTTATTTAAATACTAATATCAGACCTACCTGACAAAGGACTTATCTTTAGAGTGTTTAATTAAGTTTTCTAAAACTGAAAGTTGTTGAAAATGTTTTAAATAGTATTTTTAAAAATACTAAAATAAAAGTATATATAAAAATCAATAGTCATCAGTTTGACTTTACAGTTACAAATTTAGTTCTGCAAAGAAATAATAAAAAGAATAAACACAAAGTTGAATGTGATGGATTTCACTGAATGCAAACTACTGGCCAGGTTGAATTAACAATCAAACAAACAAATTAAATATTTACATTTAACTTATTAATATATGTACATAAATATAACAAATATAGTATTGAATATATTAAACAAGATGTTAATAAAATATATATATTTCGTCAAACTCCATATAAAAGTTGGAAGATTTTTGACACAGGCCTATCTAAAGGGTTACTGGTGCCGACTGATGATCGCCAGTAAAAGTTTTACCTCTTCCCAGCAACCAACAATCAGTAATGCATGTTTTTTTGGTGTCATGGCTTTGCAATCATGAACATAACGAAAGGGTAGTCGATTTAAACAGTACACAACGGTTAAGTAATTTAAAAACAGAACGTTACTTGTATATTTTAATAACATTTCACCATGTGATCAAATAAACGCAGCATTGGTGAATAGAACAAGCTTCTTTTAAAAACATTTAACAATCTTTCAGATCCCACACTTAGTAGTGTGTGTGCGTAACAAACGGAAAAAAAAAAGATTTAAAAGTGGAATGAGAAAGCAGGAAGCAAAGTTAAGCCAAAAGCTGCGTCACTCATTTTTATTCTCAATGTTTCTCTTGTTTCACAGCCCCGTTCACTCTCAATCAAAAGGCGAAAAACACTTGAGTCCTGTGGTGAATTAAAGCTTAGGCCCCTGTTGCTTCATCAGCCTGTGAGTTCAGCAAAGCCCTCAGAGTCGCACTGCATGAGAATCTGTCGTATAGTGCTGCACGCTGTGAAGGCAGTTTTGAGGAGCACGCAGTAAACTGTGTGATAATCACTACAGAAAGAGCCAGAAACAGTTTGGACTACTCTTTGTGTTTACTTAGATACCATGGATTGCTTGTATTTTGGGACATATTGGAGTTCTATGGGCTCAAAATCCTGCCAAATGTATTCCGATCACAGATCAAAAAATAATAAGTCTAAATCTCAAAAGTGACATTGTGTGTAAAATTATAACACGCAAAACCAAAAACTAAATGCAGAATAAGAAAGGTCACATCCTGAAAGATAATGAGCGTGAATCAAAAATGAAAATCCATTTAGAATTAGCACAAAACAATTGCAAACAAAATCCGTTTTCAGCCCATATTTGAATGTTTACTGTCTTTTCCCCTTTACTCTTGTTCCAATAATCTGTGCTTGCATTCCCAAAAGATACAATTCGAGATTCATTTAAGTTACAGGCTTCAGCATCATCATTGATCCACAGTCGATATTTATCGACTTAATGAATTTCCACCTCTAGCTAATCAGACAAAGGGGAGTTGACGTCACTTCCATGCAAATAATGGCTGCTCAATGTGGCAGTCAGGGATTTTTAAGCCAATAGACTGATTTCACTTGGCCGGCATTTTAGACAGCTAAATCGAGGCTAAGGTGGGAAGAAACCCGGACGTATCGCCCGATTCACGCAGGAATGTTGTGTACCTGGCTGTATATCTTATCAGCAAAGAGAAAGTGACACAAATTTATACTTTCACCGCCTTCCGACTGACCCGAAGGTCCTTTCCGAATGAATAGTGAAAATAGAGGGATATCAGATCTCATTTTCAGCCAAGTTAAGGAAAATGGCACTAGTTGGCTAACATTTTCTTTCCCAAACACACGTTTTAGATGGCATTTATCAAACTCAAGTTAATGAACTGCTTCTTTCACTATATTGGACTCGTCACGATACAAAATTTCGGTTCTGAAATGTAAAAAAAACTCAGTTTCCCATTAACATTTAACTATAAAACAAAAACCTATTTGCATATGCACATTGAGCAAGGTCATACACAACACACACAAAAAGTTGAACAAGGAGGCATGTGAACATAACACACAGTATTTTAGCAAGTCAAACTCAAACTTATGCATATAAAATTTATTTTCCCAACAGCAAAATTGTGGCAAGTAAAAACGGCAAGTGGCTAGTAACATAGAAAATCTACTAGCTGGTGATCAAAAAATCCCTGGATTTAGGCTATATATTGTTTGTAAGTGCATGTTAATAAAACAGATTTACTAAACATATATATTTATGAAAATATATTTTAGTCACTGAACATCTTTAGAAATAGAAAGATATTACAATTCAATACTGAAAAGCTTCCTACAAAAAAATATTCATTTAAATGAAAGATGTGTGAGGGGTCTACTCACTTTTGCAGAGCACTATAAAGTGAGATTTTTGGTGAGAAATGTGATACTAATTATTGTTTCTAACTAATTTAGGCATTTAGTGTTTTCATATAAATATAGACATATAAATGTGCTGCACATTCATGTTGGTGAATGTTAAGACTTTGCTTTACCTCTTACCTCTAAAAATGTTTCAGAACTAGGCAAATTAATAGTTGAAACAAATTAACTCCATCTACCTTTTTTTACTTGAACTTTACTTTTCATTAATTTATGTATCTTTTTTTAGCTTAGTCCCTTTTATTAATCTAGGGTCGCCACAGTGGAATGAACCGCCAACTTATCCACCATATGTTTTACGCAGCAGATGCTCTTCCTGCTACAACCCATCCCTGGGAAACCTCCATGCACTCATTTACACACTGACACTCCGGCCAATTTAGCTTACCCAATTCACCTATGTCTTTGAACTTGTGGGGGAAACCAAAGCACCTGGAGAAAACCCATTCGAGCACAGGGAGAACATTCAAACTCCACACAGAAATGCCAACTGACCCAGCCAAGGCCCAAACTAGTGATCTTCTTGCTGTGAGGCGATCGTGCTACCAACTGTGCCACAGTGATGCCCCACTTGCACAAGTTTTCACTTACAAATGTTTAATTAATTTTCAGATAGTATTATTTCAGGTAGCACTGAGAAAAGCACTACAGGTTTAGAAGGACAAGAGGGTCAGTAAATGACAACAGAATTTTCTTTTTTTTTTTTATGAACTGTTTCTTTAATAGCATTACTGATTCTGAAATGTTGTAATACAATCAAAGACATGTTAGTTGAGTGAGCACAGTCTGAACACAGTGGTTAGTTTCTCTAGATAATTTTCTGAATTAGTTTTTCATTGTTGTTGGTGTTGATGTTTATTCAGTCTTTCCAGGTCTAATAACATGGACTATTTTACAGCAATTATAAAATAATTATTTATATTTAACAAATAAATATTTGTGAATATAAATGCTTCAAATGATACACTGTAAAAGATATCTGTTAATGAACCATTTCTGTATTTTGGGATTTACAATTGAATGCATTATGGTACCTTGACCTTTGCTCTGTTGACTTTGATGTTGAAAATTCAACTGAAAAAAGTGACTTTAATAAAATTTTAGTAGTTTGAAATAATATAAAGTACAATAAATTATACAGAGCAAAATAATAGTCTATAAGTCTGTAAAATAACTGATAGCTTATTACAAGGTTTCTGTGCATTAATACACCAAACCAGGTAATATATCACTTTAAACTGTTAAAAATGTTAATAAAAGTCACTTTTTCTAACGTTTTAAGGATAAAACGTGTTGTAAGAAAGATTAAAGATTAAAAGAAAATATTTACTGTACTAAAAAACTGTATGTAATCATTCTGTAGTGATTGCTGTAGAAATATAAATCCTATCTATTTCTTTTGACTATAAATGTACTGCAAATGTCACACAATTAAAAAATAAATAAATAAACAAAAATTCTAAAATATCTACTAACAATCTATTAATTCACACACTACTGATTTTAACTGAATCGTTTGAGCACTGTAGGAACTGTTATTTTAGCTCTGGTGACATCTCAGAGTCAGCCTAGAGTGTGGAATGTCAACACTGATGACATCACAGGCCTAGATTGTGGAATGCAAACTCTGATGACATCACAGGCCAACATTCCAACATTCTAAGCAACAGCTACAGAGAAGCTCAGAATAGTAGAGGCAGCAGTCAGTGTCAGTTTGAAGGTTTAAAACAGCAATATCTGATATCTGTACAGAGTGTTGATTACAGCAGAAGATAACAACAGTACTGAGACATTTCTTCGGATAAATTATACATCTGTAGTTCAGCTGTACATTCAGTAGAAGTCAAGATGAATCAAGGTGACCCTTCCAATGACAACGTCCCATTAGTTGTCAATGAAAACGATGGATTGAACGTTGTTAATCTGGGGCCACAAATTTTGATTTCTGCCATAATTATTCGCGGAAATGTCAGACAGACTCTTCCAGACATACGCATACCACGTCGATTGACTGCTGCCAATTTTGATTTTTATTATGAGTTGGTTGAAGCAGCTGTCCGTGAACTTGCCCAGTTTCCCATGACACCTGGTCTTGAATACAATCCATTGCTGGATTTGCTGGCCCAAAATGCAGATTACTGGTCCGTTGATGTGGATGCTGTTGGTGACTCTGTGGCCATTGCATTTTATCCTGTGTTTACTAACAGACCACAAGAACCTGTGGAGACATCTCGAACTGAGTCCAGCACTGAAGATGAACATTCTGGATCTTCTGATTCAGGGTCAACTTCTGATTCTGATTCTGGGTCAACTTCGAATTCAGATTATGGGTCAACTTCTGATTCTGGGTCAACTTCTGATTCTAATTCTGGGTCAACTTCTGATTCTGATTCTGGGTCAACTTCTGATTCAGATTATGGGTCAACTTCTGATTCCGGGTCAACTTCTGATTCAGATTCTGTGTCAGCTTCTGATTCAGATTCTTTGTCAACTTCTGATTCAAATTCCGATTCTGGGTCAGGTTCTGATTCAGGCTCTAGGTCAGGTTCTGATTCAGATTCACCTGACCAAAGCTCAGGCAGTCAGACTGAAATGAGACGGGGTCTTAAAAGGCAACGACACACGTGTGAAAGGTCAGAGAACAGAGAACTGAAAAGGAGGAGATCAGTCCATCTCTCTGATTCAGATTCTAATTCTTTGAGTGATTTTCCTCAAGCATCCTTTCAAGAAACATCCAGAGATAATGAACAGCCTGGACTTTCTCATCAGGCCATCAACACTGAAATAACAAGGGGTAATAAAAGACAAAGACAGACCTCTGACAGGTCAGAGAGCAGAGAACACAAAAGGAGGAGAGCAGTCCACCTCTCTGATTCTGATTCCTCCAGTGATTCTACCCATGCATCCTTTCAAGAAACATCCAGAGATGACGAACAGCCTGGACCTTCTCATCAGACCAACAACACTGAGAATATGACACCTGACATCCAAAGTTCTGGCAGTCAGACTGTAATAACACGGGGTATTAAAAGACAAAGACAGACCTCTGACAGTTCAGAGAAGAGAGAAAACAAAAAGAGGAGATCAGTTCACCTGTCTGATTCTGATTCTTCCAGTGATTCTTCTCAAGCATCCTTTCAAGAAACATCCAGAGCTGACGAACAGCCTGGACCTTCTCATCAGGTCAACAACACTGAGAATATGACACCTGATATTCAATCCTTGGGAAGTCAGAGTGGTCTTAAAAGAAAAAGAGACAACAGTTCAGAGAGCAGAGAACTGAAAAAGAGGAGCTCAGTCCAGCTGTCTGATACTTCAGATGATTCCCTCAGTTCATCTAAAAGTGATGAACAGCCTGGCTCTTCTCACAGAAACCAAAATGTGCCGAGGCATGGAGACAAAAGAAAAAGGAATGAAAAAACTTCTGGCAAGAGGAAGAGAAGGAAATTTGACCACCTCTCTGATTGCGATTCTTCAAGTGTTTCCTTCAGGTCAGTCTCTTCATCCCTTAGTGAAGAGACAACAGATGATGACCAGCCACGACCTTCTCATCAGGTTGACAACAGTGAGACAAGAAAAAAGTTTAAAAGGAAAAAGGCCTTCAGCAAGTCAGAATTTGGAGAGTGGGAATGGAGTTCAGACAGCTCAGATTCAGACTGAAGCGGTTTTCACCAGAGTTTTCACCGTCTCTAGAAATATGGTAGGTGTATGCTGAATCATTCTTTTAAGTCCTCAGATCGTTACGTAAGATATTATCGTCAATGCTACTTCTTGTTTTAGGAGACATATACTACGTCCAATTTTATACTAGTTTTACAATTTTTACAACTTATACTAGTACATATTTTTTATACAGAAAAAGGACATATTTTTGTGTGTTCAACAGAATGTATGAATGTATGGAAGCTTTGGGGCATAATACTTTTCTCATTAATAGAATCTTATGTCACATCATCCACATTTGACCAAACAGTTTTATTACCTAACAGTCATTCAGACAGCTTTATCGAAGTCTCTCCACTTAGAGGTTGATCTTGCACATCCATCATGTTTGTAGTTTATTTACACTTGTTAGCTATTTGTAGTTCTAGTCAAATTTACTTCCAACACGCAATGTATTATGGATTATTTAGAATACAAAT
Organism: Danio albolineatus; assembly: GCA_903798035.1. Lineage (NCBI taxonomy): Eukaryota > Metazoa > Chordata > Actinopteri > Cypriniformes > Danionidae > Danio > Danio albolineatus. The sequence goes on from CAIGQQ010032306.1 coordinate 10,681, forward strand.
GATCCTGCACTTTGAATTTCTACTAGAAATAGTAAGCCAACCAGGAACTTTTGGTATACTCATTTCAACATAATAAGATTTGGGACATAGCAATTTTATTTTTTATGATTATTTAGAATTAATATAGTATGCGAATGGGAAGTCCAAGTTTTCAAAACTATGGCCTGTCATAATTATATTGTAAATAAAACATTTCTGTGTTGTGTTCTTTTTTTAGAAAAGTTGTAAAATAATAGCGGTTCTCTGCAGTCTTCTGAGCCCTAACTGTATTATGAGGTGAAGTGCCAGACAGATGCACTCAATAAAGATGCAGCATGCCCAGCATTATGCCCCACAGAGCATGCACACAGAACACCTGGAAACCAAAGTGAATAAACCCTCAGTGGACAAGAAGATGTGTATTGACAACAGACAAGTTTGATGCATGGGAAAAAAAAACGTAAAGTATATTTCACAGCAGATCTTCTATTTCACTCCGTAATATTTATCTTCCATTTACCTGTCAGTCATCCTAACTCTGTATTTTTATGGATTATTTAGGTGTTGCCAAAAAAAATCTACCTTGCCAAGATGAAGAGTTGCAGAGAAGATGGTGCTTGGACTATTGTAAACTATCACTACGTGTGTTGTTATTTTTGTTAACACTTTAAAATGATTTGTAAATGCTAGTTAATGTAAATATTTACATGAACTAAGCATGAAAAATGTTGTACAGCATGTATTATTCATATTGTAACATTTTCTAATGCATTATTAAAGGCTCATATTTGACCACCTGCTGTAAGATAAGTCTTTGGTGTCTCCAGAATGTGTCTGTAAAGTTTCAGCTCAAAATACTCATCAGATTATTTGCTATACAATGCAGAATATGCCCATTTTGAGCTCAAAGCAAAGTGTTGCTGTGTTTGTAGCCCGAGTCTTTAAATGCAAACAAGCTTGTTAACAATATTTGAATCTAAATAAAGTAAAATAAAAAAACAATGCAACCTAATAATTCTAAAAAATATTTTTAAGATGGCAAAACTGTGTTTTAGTTTTAAAACAGTTTAAGATTATTTAAGTGTTTTTTGTTTGATTTAGTTTTGTTAGATTAAATTACTTAGCAACAGTTAAGTATTTAGTAAATGTAACAGTATTATTATCAGATTTTTAAAATGTTTTTGTTTTTAATTTAACTATCCCCTAGATCAGGCATGTCCAAACTCGGTCCTGGAGGGCCGGTGTCCTGCAGATTTTAGCTGCATCTTGACTCAACACACCTGCAAGGATGTTTCTAGAAAGCCTAGTAAGAGCTTGATTAGCTAGCCTAGGTGTGTCTGATTGTGGTTTGGAACTAAACTTTGCAGGACACTGGCTCTCCACGACTGAGTTCGGACACCCTTGCCCTAGATCAGTGGTTCTCAAACTGTGGTACGCGTACCACTAGTGGTACACAGCCTTTCTTCTAGTGGTACGCGGAAGAATCGCTGAATAATAAAAGAATAAAATGAACACACATTTTTAACCCTTTGACGTGTACGATAACATCGTGATCAGACAGCATCGGCTGTTCCCTGAAGCGTACGAGTACAGCGGAGTGCTTAGAATGTTTACTTTATTGCATCGCGTCATCAGATGTTAAAAAATTAATCTGCTTGGCGCGGAGGAAGAGAAAGAGGCGCGCGGCGCTTGCGGAGGTATGTGCAGGCAGACAGAGAGATGAATTTCCGCGATTTACAGTTCATAATAACCATACAAAACTTCATGAAAACCAAAAAAACTACCATATCAATTAAATATGCTTTAGGAATATGTTACTTTATGCAATGGCTAATGAAATTAAAGATAATTTATTTCCCATCAACCTTCACGCTGTAGTTTTACATGCTGTTTTTTTAAAACACGTTTATCTACAGAAGTCTATACACATGAAATAAAACCTTCACAAAGCTGTAGGCTTATGAAACGCCAATCCAAGGGCACAAAACATGTATTTTGAAGAGAAAGCAGCCAAAGCCTATTTCAGAAATCAGCTGTTAAATATAAATTTTGCAAAAGAAAAAAAACATATCGGGACAGGTAGGAGAACATTCTGTTTTATTTATATTCTTTCAATCAAAAGCAATCAGCTAAACACGCAGGATCAGTGTAATTTTATTTACATTCATAAATATATTATTATGTTCGTGGAGCTGCTGCTGACCGCCCGGAACTTCCATCATTTTTAAACATGCTATATCCATATACATAAACCGCCGATTTGACTTTAAAATAACTACATTCTTGCTTGAAAATTCTTAAAACTTGATTTTGTGGCATAATTGATGAGTAATTTCCTAATTTTGCGGATTTCCCGTCCACCATTAACAGCCCTTATAGGTTTCCAGCACATGTGAGTTGCTATGGTAACTGTAAACGTTTGGGAGAAGCGCATTTATTTTGAACTGTGATCAAAACTGACTGGAACTACCTGTGCGTTTCAGTGAAAATAGTGCACACCCTCCAGCCAATCAGAATCAAGAATTTCAACACACCATGGAATTTATGCATTTAATCATTGGCTTTTCTGACACACACAGGCCTACTGTAAATGACGAGCAGTAAGCAGATCTAATTTCCAATTTAAATATGTAATTCCGAATTATATCAAAATACAAGTTAACGTTTAGATTTTAAAGATATAAAAATATGTGTACATGCAATATATATCTCAATGTATAAAAAATGTATATACATGTATATGACATAAAGCCTATATTCATCAGGCCCAAGCAACATTTCCAGATTTTGATGAATAGGCTACTATACATTAATACTTTACATGTACAGCAGTTTTCTTTGTACTTTTTAAGAACAGTGCCATTTTTAAATCACTTTTCAAAGCATTTGAATTTAAAAGGTGAAGTTTTTTTTGTCTGCAAGCACTGTTAATGTTCAAACTATTTATAATGTTTAAAGTGGCTGACAATAATACATATTCTTAATAATAGGAATTATTTGTCTCGTTTTTTTAACTGTGCAGTGTTGTAGCGGCTTAATTACACCTGCTACGCTACTTTTCAATACTGGTCATTATGGTGGTACTTGGAGGGACAAGTTTTTTTTTTTTTCCGAGGTGGTACCTGGTGAAAAAAGTTTGAGAACCACTGCCCTAGATCATTTCTGATGCAGAAAAGTTTTCTTCACTGTAAAACAAAGCAACAAAAATGTAAAACGAACAGTAAAAAAACAATTGTGATCAATTGTGAAGTTGTGATCAATGGAAGAATGCTAAAAACACGGTGGGAGTAAAATAAATTTTTTAAATCTTATGGCAATTTACCGTTATAAGATTCTGACGATATGATAACCTTGGATAAAAATATCATAATTTCACGGTATCACGGTATTGTGATTTCTGCTCTATAAATATCTAATTTTTAAATGTCTGGCTAAAAACAAAACCTTTTTCCTCTTTGAACACAATATATTTTATTTTGGGAAACATTTAAAATATTTTGGGGCATTAAACATGTCAGGCTAAATAATTTAATCATCCCCTTCAATCATCGTCAGTCATTGACTTCTGTGGTCTTCATTTGTTTTTGTTTTTTAAAAAAACAAAGATGTCTTTACAAGTTACACCTAAAACACACACACAAAAAAAAAGCATATTAAAAACCTTACTCATACCTTTGGAACGGTATGGCAGAACATTTTGGCGGTATGAAAACCTTGACTTTTCCAAACCGCGGTATACCTTGAAAACGGTTATCGTCCCATGCCTAACCGTGATTCTTTTTTTGTCATACCCCACATTATGAAGTGCTAACATCTACACAACTTCACTTTGTTATACAGACAAAAACAAAAACATAAGCAGGTGTGGATGAGAAAGTCATATGACTTTCACAAACAATTTTTGCCACAAACAGAGACGAAACATACTAATATTTAAAAGCTGCTCAGTGTCATTCACCCAGCTACTAAACACCATCATGGTAGTCCACATAAAATTAAAGTAATGCAATAAAAATTATTTAGCAACATTACATATAACATAAAACCCTAATGTGCATAACTCTAAAAAAAAAAAAAAACACATTGATTTAAACAAAAAAAGCATAAAAAGTAAAGTGTCCTGCAGAAAATTGTGGGGAAGTGAATTAACATTTAATCACTGTATAACTTACTGTTAAACAGATTACAGATATTTACCGTACAGTGCTTCCCACAGGTTTGAAATATACTTGCGATGGTAGCCGGATTGAAACACATCCTTTACCCATGGCAAAGAAATCTTTTAAATTATTTGATGTGATTTTCAGGTTGCTTTATTGGCATGACATTTAGTACAGTGTTGCCAAAGCATTTTAGATATGTATAAAATATGTAATGTCAACATCATCAAATTAATAACATATACAACAAATGAAAAACAAATTAGAAGAAAAATGAATAAAAGCAAAAAGACAATCTTTAAAGTGAATCATATTTATTCATAATTAATAAATAATTAGAATAAAAAGTGTAGATTATTTAAATAAGGGAAATTAGTTGATTGACCATTTCTATTGCTGTGCATGTATTTTGCAGCCAGTTTAGATGTCATTTCGTCCTCTCTGAGACTGAGTATACAGTAAAGTTTTTTTAATCGTTTAGGTTAAAGAATCTATTATTTACTTTTTCTCTTGGTCTCGCGGCTGTGCGCGCTGTCAGCTGTGAAACCAAGCAGAAAGACGTCTTTTACTAAAGAGTAATGTAAAAATTCAACAACTTTAGAAAGCGAAAGCAAAACTTGACTCAGCTAACTTTGGCGGATGCAAAAAAAGTGTGATGATAATATCGGTAAAAAAATAATAAAAAATTCATAAATTAAAAATTGTCATAAAATATACTTGGCCGGCTGTTAACATACCAGGGTCGCCCTCCCAAGTAAAGTCTGTGGGCCCTATTATACACCTGGTGCAATAAGGTGCAAGACATGTTTCCCCAATGTGTTGCTATTTTTAGACCATCGCAATCCTAAATTTCTCGTTTTCCACTACGTTGTTTAAATAGCAAATCCATTTTTGCCACTTTGTAGACTCATAGATGTGCTGGTCTAGAATAGAGGTGTGTTAAGGTGCATTGTTGGCGCAATGCTATTTTGAGAAACTAAAACAGACTGTGCAATAGACCAGCTGCAAAGTCCAGCACAGAGTGCGTTAGTCGTGTGCCTCGCTAACACATTGCTTAAAACATGCAGGAAGTACAGCAATACGCAAATATCTTTGCAAATGAGAATAAATAAATAAATAAAAGGATTAAAAAATTATACAAAAATGATTATTTTCTACATAAATATAAAAACCACTGTCTCAATACTTTCTTCATCCCACGGGGGCTGTTTCGGGCTATTCACGACAACTTGCTTTTGTATAATGTTGTTATTATTAGTAGTATTATTTATTATATTTATATTTATAGTTGTTTTATCAAAAACAAGCTTAAATTTAGGACGTGTGTTTGGATATAACTCCAAACACACTCTGTTTTTGATCACACTCTGTTATTATTATTCATATATTCCTTCGCTGGAAATTAGAACTGGATTTAGAAATAGTTTTGAAACAAATCTTTGCCTTAACAAAGGAAATGAAGTATTAAATAGCAAATGTGCCATGGCGCGTCACAACTGACTCTTAAAGGGAATGGGAGATGAGACTCTGATTAATTTTATTCTAAAACACACCCAAAACTAATTGAGAGAATAAGAATATCCTGATAGACCATGCCACGCGGAACAGAGCGTATTTTTACGTCCTTAAAATAGCAAAAATGGATTTGGACACACCCTCAATGCTTTTGTGCTCTGCACTTTAGACTTTGCACTTACAACGTTAAAATAGAGCCCTATGTGTGGGAAGCACTGCTGTAGCAATTTTACAGTTTATCGTTGTAATCATGGCCATTTTTTTACAGCAAGCTATTCATGAAACTATGGCATATTTTTTATTATTTGAATACACAATATCAAAATGGCGTATGAATAGATCGTTCAAAGTGCCATGTGCCAAGTGTTGACTATACTATCAACACCATTTCATTTTACATATTGCATATGTTGTTTAAGGTGTAAATTATCAAAACTTTAGGCTCCTAATGTGTGTTTCTGTATCTAAGTCTAAGGATCATCCTCAGTATCTTTCTGCTCACTTCTCTCTTCCAGTTACTGAATAATTCTACCGCAAACAGACCAAATACGCGTATAAACCATGATGATCCACAGTGTCACCACCTGGCTTATGCTGTTTAATACAAACCTTTGTCCAATCTTCAAGAAAGGAGGACGGGATTATGCAGCACATTACTCATATTAGAAAAGTTTCTCTTCAGTAGCGTTTGCCAGCATTAGACTTCCACAGCAGGTTAATAGAGGTCTCAGTATTACAGCTGCATTTCTGAACGCTATATGCGACTGAATATAGTTGCAGAGCCTTATAATAACATCTCGCTTCACAAGCCGGCTATATATCCCTCACAATCCCTAATAATTCCCCATATCGCTTCTTTTGGAGACACATACAGGTTTACAGTAACCTCCAGAGGATTACGTATCAGATATGATTGACAGGTTTATGACTTTCTTGTGGCGAGGAGGAAATAGGTTTTTCCTCATCTCTGAGAAGCGTCAAGGTCTGCTGTGAGAGAGGCGAAATGCCAGACATCATGTTGACTTAATAATAATCTCAATAATATCACCTCCATTTTTTGAAGTGGATATTGTAGTTTTAGCTCCATTGTAGAGCTGTTTAATGAAATCTGAGAGTGCCGTGCATTGATATAATTTTTTTTTTCATTCAGACATCAAATATATTGGAAAAATACTTGTATTAGAGTTATACTTATACTAAGTATAATTTGAAAATAAATGTACTGCAGTGCGCTGATCATATCATGATCTTATTATGCAGTATTATTTAGTAAGAAAAGCAGAATCATGCACTGATCGACCAGCCAGAAATCGAACATGAAAGATCAGCAATTACCTTTTTTTTGGATCTCTGCTTCGGACTTGCACACAAGCTGCATTGCAATCAGTTTTCATCATGAAATAAAATACTATACTTTGTGTTTGTGCAGTTTTCATAATAGATAATGTTTAGGTGATAGCTTGTAGTTTATGTTTCCATGTCTAAAAGAAATGAGCAGGATGGGTTTTTTATATAATCAATAAAAGTCTCTATTAAGAACTCCTTAATATGCAAATAGATATGATACAGTACATACATTATATCTATTATTGATACAATCAGTATAAACAAACACAGCCTGACCCAAATGAAGGTGTAGAACCATCTCAAGGATGATCAGGAGAAATGGACAGCAGTTAAATATACGAGCGTCACAGCAGAGGATCTGAATATTTTTGACCATGTGATATATTCTTTTTTAATAAATCTGCAAAAATGTCAACAATTCTGTGTTTTTCTGTCAATATGGTGTGCTGCGTGTACATTTATGAGGAAAAAAAATTACCTTAAATTATTGTAGCAAATGGCTGCAATATACCAAAGAGTAAATTATTTAAGGGGGTCTGAACACTTTACTTGTATATTTACTTGATATTGCATCTTTTAACAAAACTGTACAATTATTACAGATTACTACATGTAAGATTGTTGTACTCAATAATGCGTTTGCTAATCTTAATTTTAATGTCTTTATTCTAGGTAGAAATCTGTGTATTGTAAAAATGTTTTTAAATTATCAAAGTTAAAATTAACAAAAGTAACAAAGCTTAATAAATGCTGTAATAAACATTGCTTAAGATTTGCTGACTAACTTGAACTACTGTGTGTACATTATCCGAAAGTCAATGACTAAACTAGCCTGATCTCACAAGGAAGCGTAACTATTTATGTTTTATCAGTTTAGTAGCGAATGCATTGGAATTCATACGAGTTGGTGTGGAATCAAACCCCACACCCTAAACGCAACCAGCGTCATTGGGGGATGAGCAAATCATATAAAAATGTACGAATAACATAATACATATTCAAACGATATAGATACTAACTCAAAATTTGCGAACTGGTGCAAGATAGTGTTAAGGCGGATTTAGACCCACGTGCATGCCTCGCTCATAGCCGTGAATATATTCTTCTGCATGCTGTTTGTGTTGCTCTGCAATAACACTTCCGAAATGCTAGCTGGCAGTAGGTTATGTTATGTTCCTCTGTATCAAGTTTCTTTTGTGTTTTGTTTTTTCTGAACGCTGCCTTTATGTACAAGTAGTTAAAACTAGGCAGGAACCGGCAGTCATGCAACAATATTAATCATAAGGTAAACAAAAAACAAGAGTTTCCATCTGAGGCTTCTTCATGAGACTCGAGACTTGTAAACACTCGCACCAACGGGTTTGAGCAGCTTTCTGTCCCGGCCACATTGGTCACAGCTACCAAGCCGACCAAAGAGCTTACACTATGCATCATTGCGACATGTAGTTACATTTCTTGAGAGGTGCGCGTCAGCATCGGCCACGGTGAAGGCTATGTGAGCGCGCAAGGGCTGCCCCGGACCATACGTGTGTGCTTGACGCATAAGTATAAATCAGCCTTTAGAAATACAAATGCGGTTAATGCTATGTGGAAGCAGTCAGCATGTGAAAGCTTATGCATCCATACACCTGCCATATCAGTATCCGGATGATGTTATTGATGGACCTGGGAGCTGAAAGCATTCATCCTGAAAGCTCATTCTCTTCTGTTGATTCCAGCCTACTTTAATGTGACATGAAGCTTCAGACCACAATAATTACGACATCAACACTTTGACCTTAACACAAGAACAGCACTACTCTCTCGCTCATGCAGCCAGGAGAGCTGTCATCCAAGTCCCATTAACCACTGAGAAAAGCTTTTACTTTCCTTCACCTTCAGACAGAGAGAAAAAACATGCTCTGTTGAAATGAGAAATCATGAAGGAATAAAGTGAGAAATAAAACATTCAGTCTTAAAATTTAATTATGGCTACATATTACAATTTTTTTATGAAATTACAAATACTCAGTCACCTTTGACGCACTTCCTTGCTCAACACCATCGCTTTCCATGTAGGTTAAAGCTATTACTCAGCAGAAAGAACAGAAGCATATAAGAGGTATGGTGTATTTATCTCAATGATCAATGCTATGCTCAATTTCCAGACTAATGGAACCTTTACACAAGCATGCCAAGGTCTATGTGGTCGGAACCAAACAAATTACCCATAATGCAACTGGTCATTATGGATAATAACCACCCACTTTGGGCAAACACACAGCTCAGCATGTGCACGACAGATCTGCTGAGAACTGCGATCCGTTTGTGCTCTCTACAGTTCAAGTCCAGTTCTACCAATGAAACTAAAAGACCATGCGTACACTCACACACAATATTTTGATGTGTATTTGAACTACTTACGTAAAATGAGCTTAAACAACATCATTTTTGAGACTTTTTTGTGACAACATAATTGATTTATGTTAAGTCCACTTAAATTTGTTTAAGTTAATTCAATCGATTTGTGTTGGGACAGATTTTACAGTGTACTAAAAGCTTCATGATTCAAGTGGATCTGACAAATACAATGTTTTACGAACGTTGTATAATACAACTACTTATCAGCCCTTGGATTAAATATCAGTGCTGGGGAGAAATTTTCTTTCAACAAGCAGTTGGAGCTAGGCGATATGACCCAAATTTTATTTTTACGGTATGAAAAAGTTTATTTTACGTTAATAATATCTTTCTCAATATAGTTTTATAGTTAAATGTACAAAAGGGATTTATATTATAAATAAGGTTGATTAATAAGAAAATGACTAGATCTTATTTAATTTTTGAGGTATAGTAATATAGTAAAAGTAATATTGTAAACAGTAATTAGTATAGTAATATACTGTACATAAATTAGTAATATAGTAAACAAAATATGACATTAGGCGAACAACAAATTCCGCTGTTTCACATTTCAGAGTTTTATGTGGCAAGACCATATTTTTATAAACATTTCCCAAGTAACATCTTCTAACAGATATAAAATATATCCCAGGTAACAGGAAAACAATTCTTAGGCTGCATTAACACTGCATGGTTCAAGTGACTCAATATCGATTTTTTTCTTCCATGTGGCACAGATCGGATATGGCCCATGTACGTGTAAGCAGGAAAAAAAATCACATGGATTCCGATTTACTCAAATTAGATTCAGACCATGTTCATGTATGAAAATTTATGTGATATGAATTGGATCCGTGCAGTGTGAGCAGGTAGATCGGATTTTCACCTGTCAATGCGAGTTTAAATCATTAAAAACCGTAGAGAATGACGTCAACTCTGACGCGTTCACTTCATAACAAACTTCAGCACATTTCCAAACCTTAAATCTCACACACGAGGACTAAAAAAGCTAAATGAGAGAGAGAGAGAGAAAGAGAGAGTGAGAGACAGAGAGAGAGAAAAGAGATCAACATCCGCCACGTAACCAATATACAGTACTGTATACTAATATGAAACTGTTGCATACATCATGCACATAAATCACGCCATGGTCATTATGATTAAGATGCCTACTGGTTTAAAAAGGCCTAGATTAAAACCATACCTGTCAACATTGGGATGTGAAAATAAGGGATATGTCCACCATAATAAGGGATTATTATGGGATTTGATTTTGATTGCTTTCCTAGCATTTTATGCTCATTTAGGACAAAATTAGTTGTGTTTGAAAAAAAAAACCATTAAGATCAAAATCTTTAGATGTTATTATTATTAATTATGTGTATGTCTGTTCAAACACGCACCCAAAACACCCAAAACGCTTCAAATCACATGTACAGAATCCGTTTGGGAAACAGTGTCTATTTATCATTACCGAGCACATCAGCCGACAGTCACCCACCGATTTATGACTGTTTTGAGGATTGCATAGGAGGAGCGACAGCACCTGTAATGAAAAGGAATGTGAATCCTGCAATTTTTATATTTATTTCAAAGTATTTCATGCCTAAATAAACCAAAAGCAAAGAACGGACTCATATTTAAGAGCAAGGAGCGGCCCCTGGTGCTTCGGCGGTATGGGTTGCGTATAGGGAGGATCAGCTCTTTAATGTTTATTGCCACCCTTCAGAGAAAGACTGAAAATACGTGAGAAATATGTGAAAACACCTTTACGGGATGATAGCGGAATAGAACTGTAAAATACTGGAGAACCCCTTGAAAAACGGAAGGGTTGACAGGTATGATTAAAACAAGATGGCAGAATCAGAACTTTTCTTTCATAAACTTTAGTAAAACAACCTGTCAAAAAGCAACAAAAAATAATAATAAACCATGCGAACACATTAAATACAGGACTGGAGAAAAGAGGGCTTTTTTATTATCAGCTGTCAGTCAGCGCCCACTCTTTTTTCCTGGTCATTGCCTTTTCCTTTGCTGTGTAAATGCAGACAATGCAGACAAACAGTGAATTTTAAAAGATGATGCAAGCTGGTCATCAAAAAAATGTATAGTCACAAAATTGGAATTGACCATCAAGATCTGCAGTGTAAATGCAGCCTTAGATATGGAAAAGTAATATGTAAACACTTGAAGGAAATATCAATCAGATTTTTTCCTTCAAAAATACAAAATATAAACAATTAAAATTCTTATATAAATATTGAAACTATGTGATCACTTCTTGTTGAAATATAAAGCAATTGGTAACACTGCCAGTCTCCCATGGAGTGTCTTTCTTAGCCTTATGCATGCTGAATGTGAGTTGGCCACACCCACACATTTACATTTTGTGGTATACAAAGAACACAAAATTATTTTACGTTACACATTTCATTCTGCATGCGGCTGGAAGGGCATCCGCTGCGTAAAACACATGCTGGACAAGTTGGCGGTTCATTCTGCTGTGGCGACCCCGGATTAATAAAGGGACTAATGAATGAATGAAAGAATTTCATTCTGCAGTAACTATAACAATTAGTTATACTACATTCACACTACGAGTGACTCGCAGCAGCAAAGTGACAAGCGACTGTTTATTGTGAGCAGATTGAGCAACTTCTGGCGACCTCCGTCTATGCCTGCGACAGCGACCGTTGGCAACCAGGTGGGCGTGTCGAGCGATACGACAAAGTTGAGAATTCTTTAACTTCATGCAAATGAGAGACTTTCTTGAGCGACAGCCAATAGGAGCACCAGTAGAACTCATGTGATCCGCATTACTTTAAAGAGTGAGTCAACTTGTGCCTTAATTATAAAAATTGTGTTATTTAAAAAAAACAGGTTTACTCATTAAGTAAAGTCAACTAATCACTTTTTACAGTGTAACTAAAATTAAATGAGTCTGTTCTCCTCGCTGGAGATCACTTCATATATCCTGCCAAACTACAACTCCCACGAGTCATTGTGCTAATCAACTCCTGCTACAACTGCAAGTAATTTAGACATTTACACATGCACAGCTGATTACACTATTTAAGCACCACTTATACACATATCCAAAGCAAGTCTTGTTAGGTGTTGCTGCGCTGCTAAGCGCTAATTATTGTTCTGCCTATTCTCAATTCAATTCAAGTTTATTCATATTTTTATACAATAAATATTGTTTTAAAGCAGCTTTGCAAAAGGTGCTAATTTTTTTATACAATCAAATTGAGTTAAAGGTACAAAATATTCTGTGTTTTTGATCTTTGCATTGTTTTTTGATTTTGCTGCCTGTCTCTTCCTTTTGCCAGTTATACAGAGAATGCTTTGGATTTGCCTCTATTGCTTTATATGCTGGTTTTCACCGCCCGCCTGTCTGGTGGTTCTCTTAATATTTGTATTAGCATCCAAGACCTGCATTCACGTCTCCTCTTCATTCTTAACAGTCATTTCAAAGTCACTTTTTTGCGTTTTGAACAATTCTTTTCATATATAAAAAATTCTACAATGGAAGTGTCATGATGGCGCAGTGAGTAGCACGATCATCTCACAGCAAGAAGGTCGCTGGTTCGAGTCCCAATTGTGCCAGTTGGCATTTCTGTGTTGAGTTTGCATGTTCTATCAGTGTTTACGTGGGTTTCCTCTGGGTGCTCCGGTTTGCCCCACAAGTCCAAAGACATGTGGTATTGGGTAAGCTGAATTGTCCGCAGTGTGTGTGTGTGTGTGTGTCAATGAGTGTGTATGGATGTTTCCCAGTAATGGGTTGCAGCTGGAAGGGCATCCACTGTAAAATATATGCTGGATAAGTTGGCCATTTATTCCACTGTGTCGACCCCAGATTAATAAAGGGACTAAGTCGAAAAAAAAAAATTAATAAATTCTATAATGGATCAAAGAAATACATGTTCAATGTCTGAATGGATCGGCGTTATTCAACATATTGGTAGAACAAATGACTCAGTGTCTCACTCAGAAAGAATCGCTGCATCCTAAATGTAATATTGCACAATAATAGTTCAGCCACCATCTTTTTTTAACTGTGACAGAATCAAAAGCACAGTATTATAGATTATTACAGGCAGTGGTGAATATATACTGCCTTCAAAAATCAATCAGATCACAGTATTTCTGTAGACAGGATATAACCTGATCATGATCTGGATGTGTTGCCTTCCTACCTTCATATACCACCTTCAGAGGCAACACTTCTCACCTTTTGGCTAGCTGTGTAGTCAATTTCTAAAAATATGCCTTTCTGAAACACAGTGACAGTAAAAAGATAACCCACAGAAAGCCTGTTAATGATTTACATTTCTGTCCATCACCTTCTGTCCCCATTACCATTACCCCAAATACATTTGTTCAAATAAGAATTTAATCTAACATACAGTAAGTGACTATGTTTAGGCTCTCTGTCTAGTCAGTTCCAAACATCAGCTCTTTTCAGTTGGAGCCCATTGAAAAAGAACAATCCTTCTCACTTTAGCCTTCAACTAAGGTCTCAGCCTTTGATTCTCAATGTCTTACAGTAAAATCATTTTTCTTAAAGTTTTCCTGAAGCTTATTTTTTTTTAAATCCTTCAGGAGCCTTAAGTGGTGTAACACCATCCAATCTGCAGTGGCCTTTTTATTCAAAATCATTTCCAATCCAGCCTACTGCCAGAGGAACAAGCGTGGGAATGTGTTATAAAAATTAGGGTCAAGGTTTGTTAGTAGCCCTGGGTGTGGGACAGTTGGAGGTGAAGTTACTGTGTTCTGGCTCAGTTCCTTCGAGACAGGTCTGAAAGTAAAGCAGCCTCTCTCTAAGGGTATGTTCATTCGCTTCACTGTGTAATAGAGCTGAAAGGCCCTCCACCAAATATCTCCAGAGAATTCGACAGATCGAGAGAGAGGAGTATAATTGGCCACAGAAATAAGCAGGGATCAGAATTGTGGGGAATTTGTTGGTTTTCTCATGGGCAAACTCACAAAAGTTTCTACTGGAGTATCCAGACAGTTTTTCTTATAGCATTCTGTCTATGTATCTATATTAAGGAGCTGTTTTTGGAAGCAGATCATAATCACAAGGAATGTGTCTAAGCTACTTTTAACCTCTCAAAAGATATTCAGGTAATTAAACTCAGTATTTCCTCTAAATATAAACTTTATGTTTGGATAGGATGAGACTGTCTCCCTTTTCCCAATCTCAACCCCTCATTCCTCTAATCATTTTTTTCTTTTAATTTTTTCTCCACATCCCAACCAAAATATTACAATCCAATTACAATCTAATTGAAAGCTGTATTAGGGGGAATTAGTTTTAGCTGTGCTTTAAGACTTTCAAAGTCCAGAGAGACAGACCACAGAAGAAGAATTTGCCTATATCTATGCCAAGTGAAAATCTTTTCTTTTTTTTTTCTTTTTTTTTTTTGGAATAAGATAAGATTCAGGGCGCCACGGTGGCCTAGTGGTTAGCACGTTCGCCTCACAGCAAGAAGGTCGCTGGTTCGATCCCCGGCTGGGCCAGTTGGCATTTCTGTGTGGAGTTTGCATGTTCTCCCCGTGGTTGCGTGGGTTTCCTCCGGGTGCTCCGGTTTCCCCCACAGTCCAAAGACATGCGGTACAGGTGAA
>CAIGQQ010032307.1:0-16395 GCA_903798035.1 Danio albolineatus
CACACACACACACACACACACACACACACACACACACACACACACACTCACACACACACACACACACACATCTAAATGATTATAATTGAATCAATGTAAATATCCTGATTATTACTAAATAAAATTATTTTTTATTACTGTTTTATCCTACAATGTTGATTGTTAAATGTACAGTTTTTTCTGATCTATTACTATTTTTATTGATATAAATGAATAATATGATATATATGAATGATATAATATATTGAATAATAATATGATATATTTAATAATATAAAATGTTGAATAATAATATGATACATATGAATAATATGACTTATTAAATAATAATATGATATACTGAATAATAATATGATACATATGAATGATATGACTTATTAAATAATAATATAATATACTGAACAATAATATGACATATTAAATAATAATATGATATACTGGATAATAATATATGTATATATCTTTCTTTTTTTTCTTCTACTATTTACTGTGTTTTTTATCATTATTACATATGCATGTTCTTTTATTTTTGTAAACTTTATAACTGCTTTGGCAATACATTTGTAATAATTGTCATGCCAATAAAGCAACTATTGAATTGAATTGAATTGAATTGAATTGAATTGAATTGAATTGAGAGAGAGAGAGAGCTTTCATTTTCTCTTTAAATATTGCATTCACTCACAAAACTTTTACATCAAAGGTCTCAAGCTGGATTCCTGGAGGGCTGCAGCTCTGCACAGTTTTGCTTCAACCCTAATCAAACACAACTGATCCGACTAATCAAGGTGTTTAAGACTACTAGAGACTTTTAAGCAGGTGTGAGTTGGAGGTGGATGGAGCTAAACTATGCAGAGCTGTGCCTCTCCAGGAATTGAGTTTGAGATCACTGGTTTACATTGTCTCAGTAAAATTGTTTACTTGCAAAACCTTTGGATGTGCTCGTAAAACTTTTACAATTGTACAACTTTCTTCTACAAATCATTTGAGCTCATTCCAAAAACTTATTTTGCAAAACTTGCATTTACTCACAAGACTGATATTCTGTTGGAGACATTTTTGCTTTCTCTTTGCATTTGCTAACAAAACTTTCGTATTACCTGTCAGGGTTCTGCCACTCCAGTCTTGTTAATTCTTGTTTTGGTGGCAGAGTCTAGACACTAGCCCTGTCTAGTCCTGTGTTGTCATTGTGTCTCTGTATGAGTGCCAATTGTGGGCGCACTTGGGCCGCGCTTGCTCCCGCTTGATACGGGCGCGTGGGGTCTGGGCGTGTTCGCGATTGCGTGCTCTCGTCCTGGTGTTTGTTTGTCTGTCAGCAGCTTGATGCTTCATTCCCAGCATCTAAGTCTGGCTTGTGGTGTTTTCTTGTGTCATGTGCTCTCCCGTCTATTGTCTAGCCCCACTCTCCTTGTTAATCCATTAGTTTATCATGTTCACCTGTTTGTTTGTTAATTATTTCTGCTTTATATTCTCCTCATGTCTGCTTTCCTGTGCCAGTTCGTTGTCATTTCACCGTCGTTGATAACCCTTGTCCTGTCTTGCTCTCCAGACCGGATCCTTGTCAACCAGCCCAGCCCAGTCTAGTTTGTTTGTTTGTTTATTTTTTAATTAATGTTTTCCCCCTCGGGGTTGTTTATTTTGATGTTTGTTTTACTTTGTTATTAATAAATACCCTTTTGTTCTGCAATTGAGTCCCACCCACAAACCCTGACAATTACCTTATGAATCTTGAAAAAACTCAGCAAAATAACCATCTTTCCTTACATTTGCCAAACTAAAACGGAATTTGCTTGTTTCTTCCTATCATTATGTGCACAACAAATTCACCAGCTTTAAAACTTCATTTATAAAATTTGGCTAACACATAAGGAATAACATCGGAGTACCATTCATATCAAGACACCCTCACTAGACTGTATTAGCATTCTTTTTACTTTTATTTTTATTTACTGCAAAAGTTTTAGTGGAGTGCATTACATAGTTCAGCTTTAGTTTGAACCTAAACTTCTGACTTTAAGGTTTAATAGAGTTCCTGACAGCTAGATTGACAGTCTCAAGTAGTCTTCAGTCTCTCTCTCACTTGACTTTATAACTTTGATATCTGACAACACTTCCCCATAAATTTCATCATACTTTCAATAATCTGCAGCGCTTTCTTTTTATCTGCTGTTCTTTCGTTTAAAGAGGAGTCAAATGAGTGGAGCCGCATCCCCATGGATGAGCAAAAAACTTTTATCCTTGAGATGCCCATTCAATTCAGTTTACACTTAAAACAGTCACTTTCCAAGACATCCATTTAATAATCACGTTTCTGATGGGAAAATGGCTGAGCTGTTGCAGTGCAATATTTAGATAAATGGCTCTCAAAGAAGATGATTCATCCCTCGAGTAATGAAGACTTATGGTTTTAGCTGGATGAATGCATTCTTATTCTCTTGGAAATACTGTGGTCTCACAAACTGGCCTTGCTGACAGTGTGTTGTATATGCAAGTGTGTGTTCATGTGGTTATGGTTCGCCAAGCCTGCCAATAGCGTGTCTTTAGTTGAAATGAAGAGTGGGTGCACATCCATGTCTGGCGGCAGTGCACATTGGCGCAATGAAAATGTCTTATATTTGGGTGACATTACCAGCGAGTTTTTCATAGCCAAATTCGGCGGCTGCTTGGCATGGCATATTGCATCATCAAGTCCATCAATTTTAGCACTGTCTAACATTACAGCCACTTAGTACAGTCACTCAGACCATTAGCGATCACATTCCTGTATAAAATTCACTTCCTCTCTGGACTAAGAGGTAGAATGTTTTATTCACTCGAGTGTTTTAAAACCCCAGATCAGACAAGTGGACATTTTACACTCGGATGAATTTGGTATTAAATGAAGTTTCATCCACGAATCAGCCTATGCTCACTGTACACTATGTAATGTCAGTGTTTTGTGTTGTATGAGGATATAAGCAATTTGCATGTCTGAAGGGAATATTACAGAACTGGAAGATGATGTTAAACTGCAATGACAATGTTTTTGGAGTAAATATTCTAGAAGGTCGTGATTCGCACTCATTAAATAATTTTAATGAAATTATTATTTAATTATTTAGCTTTGTATTGTATTTATTTTACATTCTTCAGGTGATAAAAAACACAGACGTTTCGGCACAATGCCTTCCTCAGTGCGTGACACAATCCTCTCACTGCACCCTTTCACATTGCATCATTAGTTTGACGGCCACTCGTTAGTTAAAAACAATGTCATTTTCATTTCAATATACCATAATTAACCGCACAAGAAATATCCACCTTCACCTTCAAAAACATTATTTCACAGGAAAATAGCATATCAATTATCATTATTCACTTATTCATGTCTACATCGATTGAATTGGGACAGTCCAAATCATTAAAAAATACATTTGCATTTCATTATTGGTATCATTGCGTCTTCAAAATCCATGATTCACAATATTATAGCTAAACAACAAACCGTTAAAGAAACACTGAAAGGTCCGATTCCTCATTCATTCGTCTTGGTGTAAAGGATTTTAATTTATGAATCCAGAACCCTTCTCTTTGTAATAATCTTTTACTCAGATTACCACCTCTATGTGACTCGACTACTTCTTTGATTCCTACACATTCTAGTTCAGGAGTGCCCAACCCTGTTCCTGGAAATCTACTTATTAAGTACTGTTCAGGTCCTAATTAATGAGTTCAGGTGTTATTGAACAAGGCCAGAGCTGAAATCTGCAGGAAGGTAGATCTCCAGGAACAGGGTTCAGCACCACTGTTCTAGTTGTTTAACATTGTGTCCAAAATCCGAATGAGAGGATAACTTGGGCGCAGAGGTGATGTGATGCGCACAACTGTTTAGAAAGCGTGCACTCTCCCATTTCTTGGCGCAAAGCAACCGTGTCTGCAATCATAACTGCTGTGATCAATTCTCTCTTGAAATAGACTGGACAAAAAGCAATGCTCGTGCACTCACAGTACTGCTGCTCTCAAGAGCTTCAGATGTTTTTTTAAAATGTCTTTTTGCAACCAACAGCAGTTGCCACTGTCACTTCAACCATTCTTTGAACAGATTATTAATTGGCCTAACGTTAGCCATATTTACGCGATCATATGTTCATTATCACACATGCTATGTTTTTCATCTGCTTTCCTTTACTTAGTTATTTTTTGTTAGTATGGTTTAATTATCATTTTTCACAATGGCATTGCTTTAAAATGAGATTAGCTCCACATTTATGTGTAGTTAACAGGGGATTTGAGAGAACCAGCCATAGTTTTAGATACATGGCAATAGTTCTTTTTTAAATGTCAATTTTACTAAACAGTTTTGTTGAATAAAAAGTGCATGTATACAGCTATATTTCACTTTTTTGAAACATTATTTAAAATTTGTGGCTAAGAACGAATTATTTCTTTATTTTTGGTGTTCATTCATTCATTCATTTTCTTGTCGGCTTAGTCCCTTTATTAATTTGGGGTCGCCACAGCAGAATAAACCACCAACTTGTCCAGCATATGTTTCACGCAGCAGATTTCACCCACACTCACACACTACAGACAATTTAGCCTACCCAATTCACCTATACCACATGTCTTTGGACTTGTGGGGGAAACCAGAGCACCCGGAGGAAACCCACGCAACCACAGGGAGAACATGCAAACTCCACACAGAAATGCCAACTGACCCAGCCGAAGCTCGAACCAGTGACCTTTTTGCTGTGAGGCGAACGTTCTACTTACTACGCCACTGTGGCACCCTATTTTTGGTATTGTCAGAGATCGATTTAGTAAATCCTTAATTTTGAGCTCTGAAAAGTTATGTGAACTAATTGCAATGTGACACTATAAAACCACAACCCATTTGCTCGAGCTCATTGAGCAAGGTCATACACAACACAAGAAATGAGAAATGATTGAGGAGGCATGTGGATATGAAAATCAAAGTAAATGACGAAAAGTAAAGGACGAGCTAGAGAAGGCTTGCTTCGAAAACCAAGGAACTTATTATTAGTAGAGAAAAACAGTCTACATGTCAGTCAGTTCAACACGTAGGGATTGTAAACAACTGAAGAACCTAGGGATTATTTTAGAAAGTGGTTTAAATTTTGGTGAACACACAGACTGCATCTATAAGAAGGCAGACACTTCCTATCTCCTAAGGAAATTAAAACGTTGTAATGTTAGTAAGGGTATTCTGCGGAAGGTCTATACCAGTCCACTTAAAAGTATTGTCTTTATAATATCGCTTGCTTGTATGGAAATCTTGGGGCTAGAAGCAAGCGTAAACTTACAAAGATTGTTAACAGCATGGACCCCCAGAAAATACAAACCAGAGCAAAAGCCTCTCAAATAGTTATAGCTATATAAACAGACACCACTGACCCTCTTATGAATGATTTCTTCTGGTAGATGATACAGAGAACAAATATTTTTACGAAATCTTTTATGCCTTCTGCTATTACTATCGGAACAAATGACTATAAAGTAGTTTATATGCTATTTTATGACACTGAATCTGTTTGTAGTTTCAAAGCCATAGTTGTGCTGGTAATCCATGGGGTAGGAAGCTTTGTGTTGAGCTCTGTGTTTGTGTTTTGTGTATTGTGTTGTGATGTTTAGTGATATTTGTGAGGCTAAAGATTAATTTCCACATGTGTGGACAATATAGACTTCCAAATCTAATTCTAAATAAAAACAAAGTAACTTAACTTAAAACTAAAGCTCAACTCATCATGGCTATGTTTTTGGATGCACCCAAATAATAAGTTTGCTTGCATTTAAAAATGTACATGTAAACACCTTAATTGATCCAATCGGATAGGAAGGGGAGGTTTATTCCTTTTATAATTCAATACAAAACAAAACAGATTTTATGCATTAGCCTGCGCATCTTTTGATGAATGCATTATAAACCATGTTCTGTTAAACTGCTGGCTGTGTATTTCCATTAGGCTGCTTAATGAAGCACTTTATTTTAGAAATGCACCGTAATCTAAAAATAAATGTAATCTAACCCTATAAATTATTAAAATAAAATAAATACTGTAGAAATAAAATATTAGAAATTAGAATTAAGCAATGCAACAAAGCAAATCTGTAAATAAATGAAACGAAAGACTGCCAGAAACAGTCAGCAGACACCATGGAGAAACAAAAAATTATTAAAAATGTAAAAAATAAAAATTCAATAAAAATATAAAATTTATTTGTATAAAATGGCTTTAACTGGGCTTAAAATATCTTAAGCCCACATTTCCAAGCTCTTAAAAATGCAATCCTTCTGATTCTGTAAAGAAGATTTTATTTCCATTTTAATACCTACTTAAAATCTCTTCATCTATTTTCCACCTAGAATGAAATAGGTGGAACCTAATAAAATACATGCTCACGTGGATTTCACTTATGTAAGCAACATTCGCTGGGATTTCACTTACACAAGCCGAGTTTGTAGGGATTTCGCTCTATGATAGCTTATGACTGCTGCGTCAACTCATACATTAGCAAACAAAGAATATGCACCAATTCATCATTAGGACTATAACTGGTACTATAATTATTTTTGGCATGACGGTCTGACTGATGAATGGCCAGTCATCTATTATTAGTAGTAATTATTAGCCACTTCAAAGACACTCTTTCTATATACATAAAGACGGTTTAGGATGGTTCTGATTAGTGTTTCATGCTTTTTTTTTTTTTGTGCTAAAAACTGGTCTTAAATTTCATTCTTTGTCGTATTAAAAAAAGGCCTTAAATGTAACTCTTAGAAACCTGCAGATAGCCCACTACTATTACAGTATATGTTCAGACACCATATATGAGCGAATCCCTATTCTATTTTTTAGCTGGTGTATTCTAGGAAATTTTTGTACTCCTTCGTTTGTAGTATGGTCCTGGAAAATCTCCATTTCAAGGGCTATTTAAGCCTTCCCCTTAACCCTACACCTTCAAGCTAAAGAGAAGGTAAGGGGAAGGGCTAAGGTACAGTATAGAATTGGGGTTGGGCCTATAACCTACTTAAAATACAATTTTAATAGAATTAAAATAGAATTTTAATCTACGCATCTTCTCAAATAATTTTTTTTTTATCGTAATGGATAAAAACCTAATAAAAGACCATTTGGATCAGAATACAATGTTAAGAGTACATCTGCAATCACATTCAATTCATTGGAATTTGGTTGTCTGAGGCAATATTTGGAAACTTCCAAATTAAAAAACCCAGTAATCCTATAATACATCATTTTGAGAAATGTAAACAATAGCAATGCTCTTAACGTATTTCCTGTTTTATATTTTTAATTTCCAAAGCTTCCAGGAATACAAAATGGTCCACATATTGATAAATAATTTTATGACAGCTGTGAACGCTGTTACGATAGAATTGCCATTTATGAAATACTGTAGTTTGACAACAAGCAGCAAATGTTCATAGGCTAATGACATCCCTACATTTAATTGATCTATACACTAAAATACACTGTGGTGTTTGATAATTGATTTGATGTTGATTTACAGACAGCCGTTACATGTTTTTTTGGAATTCAAATTTTCCCTCCAGTGAAATTAAGGCAGTGTGAGCACATTTAAAGTGGACGTGAAGCACTCAGTCATGTTTATATTATTTTGTACATTGGTTTCAACTTTAATTTAAATATATTAAACAAACATGAATAATGTAACCATTTAGAAGAAAATGGCATGTTTCACTAGATTTTGTCACGATCGCCAGCGATCTCTCTCTCTCTCTCTCTCTCTCTCTCTCTCTCTCCCCCTCCGCTGTCGGAGATCGCTGGTTCACTCATGCTTCCGGGACTACAGATCGGCCATGTTTGGACTACATTCCCTGGCATGCAACACACTCATTCGCACTCCTGCTACATATCATGACTGATTGCGCACGCACCACCGGAAGACTCTTTGTACTGATTACACGCACTACAAGAGCAGCACATACACATTCAGTTCTCGTAGCGAGATTACCATCTGTTTGTGAGAGCAACGATTTTCCTAGTTCCTGTTTTTTTGTCTGTGTTTTGATCTCAGCCTTGTACATTGATTATTCCTGCCTGCCGCCTGCCTTGTTGACCCTCTGCCTGTTCTATGACCACGATTTTGGATTTCCTACATACATCTGTTTGCCCCTGTGATTGACCACCGCTATACTGACTTTAATAAATATTCTGCACTTGGATCCTTGCCTCCGTTGCCTCCGTCAGCTCACACGTGACAGATTTTAGACCTACTGTAGGTTGCCACCATCTTGGATTGTCACTGTGTCTGACTCAAAGGGTTGGTTCTGTTCCCTCAGCTGAACAGATACAATGGAAGTAAAAGACTCAACACGGAGGCTGCAAAGCCTAATTTAACCCAGTGCTGTCTAAAACATGACGTTTTCTTCTAAACGGTTACATTAATCGAATTTGTTTACTGTATTTTAATTAAAGAAACCGATGTACAAAATAATGTGCTCCACTTTCCCTGTAAAATGTTCTCCTTAGTGTGACTTCTCTCACAACGATGATCGAAAAAGAACCAATAAAAGCACCAAACCCAACAATTACATGTAGTTTTTCAGGTCAAGTTCAGCTAAAGCTGATGACGCAAATGTATATTTTAGTATATTTTAGTTTAATACGATCACGACTTGTACAGTATAACCATCATGTATTATGGACATGTTATTAGGTTGGGATGCCAAGTAGCACTAAAGCCTCCAGCTATTTTTTTTCCACTGCTTGTGTGGATTTAAAAAAAATATATAAACAGTCCTTTTAACTTTGAAAAACTTAATCGCCATGCCAATAATGCTGTGTAGAGTGTGTATGTAAGTTGATGTGTAAGAATATTGTGGATTTCAATATCATCAATTAAATTGTGAACGTTCGGTGCTGCTGATTTTTGCTCTAAATCTTCAGGGAACTATTTACTGAGTAACTCAGCGAATGATTCACCGTAAACAAACTGGAAACAGTGACATTTAGTCTAAATCAACACTTATGGATACATAAATTATAAATGAACAGAAAGCAAACAAGCTTTGGGATAAATAATCACTCTTAAAGTTCTTAGCCTACTGTGTTTGCCACCTCAGGGTAACAGGCCCCAATTAATAATTATTAATTAAAAGAACACAGAAAATTGCAGTCCTGCACCCACAGGCTACAGCAAAATATATGTGTGTGACCAAACAAGGCGTCAATACAGTCTAAATGCCTGCGACAGAAAATAAGCATTAAAAAGTGCAGCGGTTGTATAATTAATCATTATGATTTCCCTCAGGGATGTGTAATTCCAGAAACAGCATGTGTTAGTATGCACTATGCAGGCTGGCTGTATTTCTTGTAGATTGCGTTGCTGAACTTTCGCTATTATTCTCCTGTCATTCTATTATTTTATTTCACAAACGCCAGACACTCAGAGATTTGCACAGCGCTTACAGTCTGTCTGAGCACAAGTCCTAGTCATTTTTCAAAACACCGCCCGTGCATTATTCATCACGATGCATCTGCTTTTACTTTCTCTCTTTGAAAGTTCTCTAAAAGAGTTATCTGAGGACTAGACAAAATTAGGACAAGCATTCCGCCCCCCTGCGTCCAACATTTTTCCCTCATTTGCATTGTGCCCGGCATGGCGATGACCGCAGAATCCTCTCTCTGGGGGATTTTTTTTTTCATGGCGGCTTGGTGGGTGTCTGAGCACGTTGGTGGTCTGACGGATGGTGACTTCCTCTTTCAGATACATGACACGAGCACAAAAAGAACAGCTCTGAAAAGAGAGGGTTGAGAAAAAGGGAGCAGAAAGGAGGTGAGGAGGGGCCGGCCATCAGGGGTCAGGAATAGGGGTCAGTGTAATTTGCACAGCGCCGCTTCTCTTTGATAAAGGGCAGCGAGAGGGAGCGTGGTGCATCTGTAGGGTTCCTGACTGCTTGTGTGCGGGGAATATCCATCGCTCATTCAGGGCTTGTTGAAATACAATGAAGCTGCAGGAGAGTACAAAAGGAGAAAGCTAGCCCAGGAGATAAACACAGATCGGCTGCTCTACTCTTTCTAATTGCCCACAGGTTGTCTGTACAGGCTTGGGGTTGCATTTACAAAACTTTTTCTTCATTCGGTGCTCATACGTTTCAATACTTTTAGTTTTCATCAGATTCTTTTCAGCAAAAAGTCTTTAAGTTTTTACTTTAAGTTTGTTAACAGTCATTCTTACTTGCAAAAACAAGAGGGTACTGTCTAGGGCTGGGTGCAAAAATGTATTTACTGAACACCAATGTCAATAACGATAAAAAAAAGTTTCGGTATGAAGATTATAGATTTATTAAACAGGTTATCCACGGGGTCTTAAATTCAATTTCAGAGTGTAAAGCTTTAAGACTTGATTGTGTTTATGGCTTGCAAAGCAATGTGTGCTCATGCTTCAGTTGTGAAAAATCACATAATTTTTTTCATATATCTTTAATTAAATACAGCTACATAGCTTACATGAAAACGACAGTCATATATTTCCTAGTTCCTTTAAAAGCTTGCCCTAAAGAGGCTCTGATTGGTCAGCTAACATAATGTGCTGAGATTCGCGGATCGGCTCCATGACACCAGGAAGCATCCTGCTATAAGATTACAACACATCTAACCACACCACTTAACTGCACAGGGTGTATGCTTGTAACCTGAAGGGTTAACCAAACTTTGTTTGCTGTAGGCTTTGCTAAGCCAACTCTGTAAAAGCCAATGTTTCACTTTGCATCTTACGTTAAGAGATGTTGTTTATGTTCACACAGCTACATTACACATCAACTAAAGTTTAAAACTCAATATAGTAGTGGACCACCCCTTTAAAGTCTTAGGCCTTAAAAAGCCTTAAAGAGCCCATATTATGGATTTTTGAAAATGACCTTCCATGCAATGTGTTACACAGCTCTAAGTGCAGTGAAATGTCCAGCTGAAGCTTAAATCTGAAAGTGCAAAGTGTTTAAAACGATTGATTCATATATAAAAGAGTCGACTCATTGTTGTTTAAATGAATCGTTATTAGAACGAGTCTTTAGCCGTTTCGGCTTGACGTCAACGCGAAACATAATAGTTGCGCGCGCAAATTTGAACTGCCCGGCCCCGCCCACAGACAGGAAGGGAAAGTGGAAGACAACAAGCACTGTATTGCAGTAAGTGTTGTAGCATAACCAGCGGGACAGCAGTGACGTGTGATCTGAGTAATATCTTAGTAAATCTTTATACTGTTTGATGGCAGTATAAAGATTTAGAGAGAAGTTATTGACATCTTTGGCAGTGTTGGTTTTCGCGTTTTGCTCTTTGTAGACGGTCCCTAAGGACCGGTCTCTCTGCCGCCTGCACAGAGTTTAATATCATGCATCCAGCGCGAAGGCAAAGCTCATTTTTAGGAAAATAAGGTTGTAGGTGATTGTATACATTGCGACGGTTGAAAAGAGGTGCTATTTGTGTAGGAACAATGTTTCGGTCATGAGTTATTGATCCGGAAAACACGACTGCTGCTAACTTTACTAAACTTATCGGCATTCCGGTTAAATCATGACCCGCAGACGCTGTGCTCTGAAGTGCAAGGGAAAAGCTGTGTTATTTTCCCTACCTGGAAACCTCTTTTCCCTACCTGGAGTGGTTGAGGTTTTTTTCGTAAAATACCTGAGAATTACATCCCCAACACGGTGCTGAGTTCGCGTCATTTCTCTGAAGAGAGCTACACAAATCTACCAGCTTACGACGCGGGATTTGTTGCACGGTTGTTGTTAAAGGATGGATCAACACCCAGTTTATTTGGACCAGCATGTTCTTCCAGTCTTGTCCTCTGTAACAAGGTAAATATGGATGTAGATGTCTGTATTGTGTTTGCTCCGTGCAGCATGTAGCGGTAGCCATTTAGCTTACTGCCGAATGTAACTATTTGTTGGCTTACAATAGTCCATGAAGTGTTAATTATTACTTAATGTTTGTTGTTATGATGAAGAATATAGCAATACGCTGTTGTACAAAAGCAGTGATTTGTTTTCAATATGTTCTGGCATCGGGCTGTTGACACGGACGTGACGTGGTGACGTGACGTGGTAGCGTCACGGAAAGGAGGTGCTTGGGGGAAAAGACTCGCTCCGACGATTCATATGGGAGTCGGTGGGAAAATGAGGTAAAAATAAATAGATATTATAAGACATCGAAAGTGTTTTTTAACCTTGCATACATATCATCCTGTTGTTTGGGACTGAAATTTAACCATTCTCAACCCACCATATGGGCTCTTTAAATTCACTGAAATGTTGTGTTCATTCATTCATTTTCTTTTCTGCTAAGTCCCTTTATTAATCCGGGGTCGCCACAGCGGAATGAACCGCCAACTTATCCGGCATTTGTTTTACGCAGCGGATGCCCTTCCAGCCACAACCCATCTCTGGGAAACACATCCATACATTCTCATTCACACACATACACTATGGACAATTTAGCTTACCCAATTCACCTGTACCGCATGTCTTTGGACTGTGGGGGAAACCGGAGCACCCGGAGGAAACCCACGCAACCACGGGGAGAACATGCAAACTCCACACAGAAATGCCAACTGGCCCAGCCGGGGATCGAACCAGCGACCTTCTTGCTGTGAGGCGAACGTGCTAACCACTTGGCCACCGTGGCGCCCTGAAATGTTGTGTTGTATGTCTTAAATCATTTTAAACAGGTCTTCATTTTTTTCTGTCCAAGTAAAGCTACCCAATCAGGCCATCATCCATCCAGTCACCAACAATCAATCTTAGTAAAAATCAGGGATAGAAAACGAAAAACAATTACAGTTCCTCATGATAATAACAGCAATGTATCCCTTTACGTTATCTTCCATTCATACAAAAGCTATTTACAGAGGGGTGAGTTGACATAATATTTATAAGTAGACATGAAACTTAAGGTTTTCTTGTTTTGACACATTAAAGAGTTGCTAAGAAATAACTACATTTGATTTTTTTTTGTGACAGGCATTAGAAATATTCATTAGTGTTTAGCCCTATGCAAGTCTAAGATTTCATTTATAATGGCCTTAAAGGGTCTTAAAAAGTCCTAAATTTGACTTGATGAAGTATGCTACGAAGTATGCTATCCATCTCAGATGCAGAAAAGCTAGTTGATGCTTTTATGACTTCTAGGCTGGATTACTGTAATGCTCTGCTCGCTGGTTGCCCAGCCTCCTCTATTAACAAACTTCAGCTAGTACAAAATGCAGCCGCCAGAGTTCTTACCAGGTCTAGAAAATATGATATCACCCCAATTTTATCCTCGTTACACTGGCTGCCTGTTAAGTTTCGTATTGAGTTTAAAATATTACTTCTTACATATAAAGCATTAAATAATCTAGCTCCTGTTTATCTAACCAACCTTCTGTCTCGCTACAATTCAAACCGCTCTTTAAGATCTCAAAACTCAGGGCTTCTAGTAGTACCCAGAATAGCAAAGTCAAGTAAAGGGGGTCAAGCCTTCTCATTTATGGCTCCTAAACTCTGGAATAGCCTTCCTGATAATGTCTGAGGCTCAGACACACTCTCACAGTTCAAACTAGATTAAAGACCTATCTTTTTAGTAAAGCATACACTCAATACATCACTTAGCGGTATGATGCATGAATGTGTTCCACGCATCTCCTTTATATACACTATGAACAGCAGCTACGCTAATTATTCTCTTTGTTCTCTATTTCCAACTGGGGATACTCATCCCGAGGCCCCCAGAGACTATGCAGCGCCACGGATGCGATCCAAGACCCGTGACGAGACGATTCCAAGGCTCCATAATCCTGGACCTCGCTGTATCCTGAGCAGCTGCTTGGCGGAGAAGCAAGCAAGAGACGGATTCCTGTGACCCTCCAAGGACAGACGAGCCTCGAGTTCTCCAACCTCCGGCGCCTAGACTGCAGCTAGAGCTGCGCATCGATGAATTACTCTTTTGTGTTTGGACTCTTAAGTAGTGAATGTTAAACAACACTGAACTGAACTGAACTCAAACATTAATAACCAAACTGACATTTTCAATTTACTATAACCTTCTATGTGAAGCTGCTTTGACATAATCTACATTGTAAAAGCGCTATACAAATAAAGGTGAATTGAATGAAACCTGCGGAAATCCCTGAAAAGGATGGCTGCTGGGAGGCACTGTCAATAAGCTTAAGGTGTAAGTTTGTCATTTCCAATGGAGTCACACGACTTGCACAACGCATACATGAGAGTGACGTGAACATGGTGTGCAAGCGGCGCACATGAAAAACATTCATGTAAGTAGAACTAACGGCTTTACAAATGGAATATACACATTTCAGTAATAACAGTAGATTAATTACCTGAGGCGCCACGGTGGCGTAGTGAGTAGCACGTTCGCCTCACAGCAAGAAGGTCGCTGGTTCGATCCCCGGTTGGGTCAGTTGGCATTTCTGTGTGGAGTTTGCATGTTCTCCCCGTGGTTGCGTGGGTTTCCTCCGGGTGCTCCGGTTTCCCCCACAGTCCAAAGACATGCGGTACAGGTGAATTGGGTAAGCTAAATTGTCTATAGTGTATGTGTGTGAATGAGAATGTATGGATGTGTTTCCCAGAGATGGGTTGTGGCTGGAAGGGCATCCGCTGCGTAAAACAAATGCTGGATAAGTTGGTGGTTCATTCCGCTGTGGCGACCCCGGATTAATAAAGGGACTAAGCCGAAAAGAAAATGAATGAATGAATAATTACCTGAGAAAAACACTGCAGTGTTTTTTTACTTTTCTCCATAAACTTGTTACGAGAGACGCCAGGAGACTGTGAGCGCAAAGCACATTGAAAATGATGTAGGAAACCAAGCGTTTGTGCTTGTCACTTCAGAATAACAAAACACATGAAAATGAGTACCATGGCTAGCAGCAGTAAGGACATTGCAAATAAAGAAAGAATTAAGGATGTCGCGAGTGACTTTTTTGGTTTCGTTTCTTGTGTATCCCAGCCACCAGCACCCCATCTGAAAGATTTTTTAGAATAGGGGTAATAAAGTCATACACACTTTGTAATGTTGCAATGTGTGGTGGGTTAAAAGAGCATAAACATAGAAAGTGTTCTGGCACAGAACACATAAACAAGAATGTTCACTGAGCATGTTTCTTAAATATCTGAAAACATATTATGGCATTTTTATGTTTTAGAAGAGTCAAAAATGTACATACAGCACCTTTATTAACATGATTTTACTTCAAATTCACCTCGTAGCTTCAGTCAAACGATTGAAATAAATCAGTTTGTGAGAGGATTTTGTAGTTTTGTGCTTATTGGTCATGTTGAAGCAATAAAAGCAGTTAAATCCTCAGCTTTGTTTGATTTCTCATGTATTTTCTTTGAATTGACATTGCAGTTTCCCCTCGAAAGCAAAATCTCTTTGGAGATTTACTGCTGATGTTTCCCTGACAAGATGCGCATGAGCATTGTAGCTTTAGGTAAATTGAGATCTCAATATCATTTGAGTACTGAAGAATTTTTTACTTTAGCAAATGTGCTAGTGCTGCATGCAAGTCCTCCTAGAAAGTTTGTATTTACAAACTGGAAGATTAGCTATGATGTCAGGTGTGTTAAAGTCTTTTTTAAATATAAAATTGAACACGATTTTTGACTGCATAGTCAAAATGAGTAAGAACAGCCAGTATGTTTACATGGACACCAATAATTCGATTTTATGCGATTAAGGCAATACTCCGATTAAGAGAAACAGTGATTTTTGATTAATTTAATGCGATTAAAGACATAATCAAACTAAAAAGAAATCAAATTAAGACATGTGGAGTACGCTGATTTTAGTCGCATTATTGAAATGCAGGACACACATGTAAACACCTTAATCAAACTATTACCGTCATGTAGGACTTTTCACCACGTTTTGTGACAGGATAGCTCCCCCAATCACCCACCAACCCACACACACACACACACACAAACATGTCTGTTTGACACTCTTTGCACCTACCAAGAGTTTTTTTTCCCTTCCATTCAGCATGCTGTATAAACTTCCATTAAAACAACTCTCCTCCAGCAGTTCATAATTGCATCTAATACTGCGTTTGTCACCAGTGGCATGCATGAAATGTTCCCGAATGAAAGTGAAAGTGCCAAAATGTAGTTAAAGTTGACAAATTAAATATGAAATACACAAAATTACATGAAACTCTGCAGGAAATGCGGACAGCGCGATGACGCAATGATGTTAATCGAATTATGTGCTAACATGTAAAATGGGATCATGAAAGGAACATTCAAAACGCAGCTCATGTAAGCACCTTAATCTTATTATAGCCTTAATTAGATTGAGGTAAATAATCCCAAGGGCGCCACGGTGGCCGAGTGGTTAGCACGTTCGCCTCACAGCAAGA
>CAIGQQ010032309.1:0-20347 GCA_903798035.1 Danio albolineatus
TAAGTAGAAACATTGAGCAGTCACTCTTCACAAAAAAAAAAAAAAAAACAAGTTCACAAAAGTAAGAGAGTTCACAAGATTGAATGCGAAATGCAAAAACACAGGATGAAGGCTTTCCTTTGCAGTTACTCAATTGCACTCTGATGCCTTGTTCTGGTTTTTAAGAGAAACAAACAAATAAAAATCCAACTTATTTAGTCAAACGATCTGTTTCGGATGAGGCCGATCACTGCCTGCGAAAGTCCCAGTGTTCCAGATACAATCGATTACTCTTGTCACAGTATTGTAGCAGCTCTTCAGCACTGGCAGTAGTTAAACAATGGCGTCTCTACAGTAGCAAGTCTTGGTTTTGAAAACGTTTGGATCAGGAGTGTTGGCATGGCTTCCGCAGCAGTAAGGCCCAGAAGGTATACAATTCAATTTCATCGAATGAATTATGCGTCCATCAGGCCAAATGCCACACACTCAAAAGCAAATAGAGTCAAACGTAAGTGTTTCTGCATATCCTTCATTTGCTTTGAAGCTCTCTGAATGAAATCACCGCTGATGTGCGTTCAGCAAAAGAACCGCGGCTCAAGTTGCACTTCTGGCAGATGAAATAAC
The DNA here is from genome assembly GCA_903798035.1 of Danio albolineatus. NCBI lineage: Eukaryota > Metazoa > Chordata > Actinopteri > Cypriniformes > Danionidae > Danio > Danio albolineatus. The sequence goes on from CAIGQQ010032309.1 coordinate 604, forward strand.
CGCTAAAACGCTTACAGGGCAAACAAGCGTTCCACTGAACATATCTCAGACTTTGATTTATGAATTGAGTTGTTTATGGCACTGGCTTGCTAAAGGTGATTTTGGCTAAACCAAATCTATAGGGAAGCCCACAGTTCATCTGGCAAAAGTTTTAATGTGTGTGTGTGTGTGTGTGTGTGTGTGTGTGTCTGTTTTTTCAGCATCATATCTTTGGTCAAGGATAAAACAAGGATGAGAGGAACTTAAGACTTTTGAGCAGATAGTCAATATTTGTTTGGCAAAGGGACAAAGGGAATAAATGTTATCTTGCCGCATCTTCTTGCGTGTCACTATATGAGACGTGGCCCACTTACGCAATGTCCATTTTGTAGTCCACTCAATGAGAGACGCTCACTATGAAATTAGTTTGAAAGAGGATGAGACTCTGCGTAAATATTGGGGTGCTTTTTAATGCCGGGTTTAGAACCCAAACAAAGGGTTTTGAATGTAAGCCTTTCCTCCATTGCTCCATTGTTCAAAATCACATCGTGGAGAACCGAAAAAAAAAATCAAGAAGCTAGTCTTTCTGTAAAGTGTCACATATCCATTGTGAAAGCTATTCTAGAGACTAAAATGTCGACATTTGATGTTAAAAATTAACAAAGTGACTTTTATTGTTTCTTAGTTTTATTGATTAATGTAACTTACAGAAATAAATCCGTAAAATAACTGAAAATGTACCGGTGGTTCACAACTTGTTTCTGTACTGTTACATATATGACCAACCTAGACGATATCTCATTTTGGACTACAAAAAAATAAATAAATAAAATAAAAATCAATAAAAGTCATTTTTATAAATGTTTCAACATCGAAGGTGCCATAGCAGAGATTGAGGGCCACTAATGCAATTTGAAAGGCTAAATGAACCTGATTTAATAACAAACTTTAACTTTAAAGACAAAATTCACTTTCTTAAAAGAGTATACGGCAGCCAACCACCATGGGGAACTCTAAATATTGTGGCTTCACTCTTTAGGACGTCTGAGGATTTTTCAGGCAGAAATCATGTAATCTGAACCTGGCATTAAGCATTCTTCAGAACTGATGATTTTTTTATGTTAGTTTCGACATTAAATAGGTAGTTTTTACCAAGTAAAAAGAATTCTGATTGTCACTTTTTAAATAAACGAACCTAACTACCAATACAGCATTTCCAATGGCTGATGATTTCTGAATTAAGTGCACTTCAACCTTCGTCCTCTGCGTTTGCATGAATTCTTCGAATTGCTAATCAACACTACTCAACAATACTGAGTAGTAGGTTAAAAAGAAATACAGATAAAGTGAACGTCTAGTCAATGTGATCCTTCTTTAAACCTCTGTCACAAGAAAAATGTTCGCCACGGTTCTACAGAGCAAAATGGTGAGGTATGTACCTTTTTTGCAGAGACCTACAGAAATGTATGAAAGAAAAAGCTCAGAGTATAGCACAAAACATGAGCACTGGTTCCGTTGAATACTGTTTCCCATTTGCAAACAAAAGAAGACAAAATAAAAATAAAGTGCTTCCAATAAGATCTCCTCACCTGAGGACAAACACATGACAAAAATTCACCTCACAAAAATCTACAATCTCAAAAAATTGATTTACACAAAATGTACAGTCTAACGAAGGTTTGTTTGCTAACCTTCATTCTCCGCACACACACGGTATATACAAAGTACGCCTTATCCAGAGTACTGACTATTTACACTCTTTGCCATTTTTTTCTTCTTCGAAACAGTTATCAAAACACTGTACGTATTATAAAAGCACAGCGATGAGGAAGCCGCTCAGCAGTGCAGTGAGAAGCAATGAAAAAGGTCTCGGCCAGGAAGCTGAGTTGGGGAAAATCTGCCAGCGCTCTTTCTTGGGATGCAGAGTCTCCATGTCTTTCAGGGCATTGTAGGCGGCAGTGGTGAAGTTGGCATCTCCTGTGGTGAGCAGGTCAAACACGCAGGAGTGGAAATAGATGTCCTTCACCTCCAGTTGGTCCCTGCACCTCCTGGAGGCACTTTCCAAGGTGAAGACGCCTCTCTGGGCCTCCACTCTAGGCAGCTGCTGCTGCTGAAAGCCGGCCTGCTGGAGGCCAAGCACGGGCAGCTGGAGGTGTCCCTCCTGGTCGATGCGCTCTGATGTAGGGCAGCCGTTCATGCACAGCTGAAGGTCCTGCGTTTCATCGAAGGCCATGGCCAGCTCCTCTGGCATCCGCACGGCTAGCGTCAGGTAACGGCCCTGTTGACGTATGATGATGGTGACCCCGATGTAGGCAGCATGAATTTCTACATGCCGACCGGGAGATTTCTCCAGGATCCAGATGCTGCGGGTCTCACTGTCACCTCCGCTGATGGTGCCGTCCACGAAGGCGGCTGGAAGGTCGTCTGTCACGGCCTGGTAGACCTTTTGGTCTGTGCATTCTTGGTATGGTTTGAAGATTATTGTGATCTTAAAAGAAGCACAAAGAGCATAGTTAGACGACAGAGTCTATTTACTATCTAGAGCGTGTTACTGATCTTTCTGTGAAAATTCATTTTGGGGTATAATGTCACGGCTTTTTGGTTTGGTAAGCAGAAGTACAGAACAAATGCAGTCATGTGCAGAATTTATTTTTGTACTTTCTACAGTATAAAAATATCTAGCGTCTATATAAAATATCTATACATTTCTATTTTATCAATTCGCTACAAATTCTTCAATCCCACGACCAAACTATTTGCTGTACATCAATAAATAAATATGGTCCATTTTATTAGAAAATGTTTGGTCTACTGCTGCTTTTTCTATGACCTTTATGATATCAGTAGGATTGATTCACTTTGATTTGCATGAACATTTACCCATGTACGAACATCTCGATTCCTGTGGACGTATTCTGAATGAACATTTTATTTGATAATTCATCAATTAACCATTATTAGTTTTGTATTATACTCAACATTACAGTATGTATTGCAAATTTTGCAGTGTTTTTGAAATAGTATTGTTGTTTTTTAGATTTTTATTTTATTTCAGTTGTTTTATTACTTTTAGCACTTTTAGCAATTTTAACTTAAATATTTTTAAATTATTTGCAAAGGTTAGTTTCAAAATTAATTTTGTTTTCATTTTTATTCAACACATATTACTTTAACGGTGGTTTAATTTGACAAAATTATTTTTATCTCATTTTTCAAAGCTATTTATTATTAAATGGCTGTTATCCAGAGTGTTGGATAATATTCCTCACAAAATAAAACTTTCAGCTACTGTGTTTATAAATAACTTTAGAGACCGAAAAAGAAAAAACAAAACAAAACAAAACAACAAAAATCAAACTGAAAACCATAAATACTAAATGACAATAAAAACACTAGCCCATCAAAAAAGTCACTTTCAAACTTGTTTGTCTAAACATTTCCAATTCTCCTATTGGCTGAACAAAATATCTACTATTGGTTGAGCAGAGGTATTGGGTCAGTCAGGATTTATAAACAAACCGAGGAATAACATCACACTCAACAAATGGCCTATTTACAGTATATCTGTATATTACAATTAGGCATGGGACGGTAATCGTTTTCAATGTATGAAAACTTTGGACTTGGAACTTGTACTTTGGAAAAGTCAAGGTTTAAAAACCAACAAAATTTTCTGCTATACCTTTCCTTTTTTGTAGTTTTTTTAGGACAATAGTATATCCAGCAGAAAAGATGTCCAAAGATGCTGTTGTAAATTGTAAAGACATCTGTGTGGAGTCAAGAAGTCGAGGATTCACTTGAATTATTTAGGCTGACATGTTTACTGTCCCAAAATATTTGAAATCTTTCTCAAAATAAAATAACTTGTGTTCAAAGGGGAAAAAAGTTGTTGTTTTTTTACTCAGACATTTAAAAAGAATATATTTTAGAGCAGTAAATCACAATACCGTCAAACCATGATATTTTTATCCAAGGTTATCATACTGTCAGAATCTTATACCGGCCCATGCATAATTACAATGGACTTTTTATCAATGCTAATATAATAACATAAATCACATATGAAAAAATGAGAATTACGAAAATCTGGATTTTGTACAGTTCTTTAAACTTTCACACATATTTACAGACACGCAAACCCTTTCTGCAAGTGTGAACCATAAAATGCAGTCAGCTTACAGTTGCTGTGAAACTCTAAGACTTGTGGGAAGCAAAAGCACTGGCTAATAGGAAGTGTGGCGTTACATTAGCGGTGGATGAATAGTAGCTTTGTACACAGGACGAGGATGAAAAATGATGACTAGTTGGCCATAAGGTGAGGCAGCTGAAAAGGCCTCAGTTAAGCGCTGCGTGCTAATAATTACTTGCAAATGTTTAATGATGGCTCCCCACTTTCAAGGTCAAGGGGTCAAACGAGCAGTAATTAGCATCTGCAGCTAGACTTAGCATTTGAAGCCACATCTGTCCTATGATGAGCTCAACAAAAGCAGCAAATATCTTGCAAACACAGGCTGTATCATTTCCAGCTATTTCATATTACAGAAATGCTTTTGCTTCAGCACATCTGAAATGGCTTTGTGTTTGTAAGCAGCTATGCTTGAGTGTTTGTCTGTAAGTGCCACACTTGGAAAAAACTAAAACAGAGGCTTCTTTCAAAGTCACCTTATTATGGGTCATGCCGCGTCGCAGGCCACATCCAGTCATTAATGATGTTACGATTTCACAGACATGTTGGTCACAAGTGTTAGTCACAAGACGATGGCTGCTTGCTTTGTTTAACTTGCACCTGTGACTGCTTGGTCAAAGTTGAATGTTGTTGGTCTTATCTGCCGCCTGCGGCTCTTTCTGATAATCTTATCCACATACGCATGTATATAGAGACATCATACTCTTCAAATAAAGATTAAAACATCACACAGAACGCTGTGATTTTAAAAACACTGTTTTTTGAAGTAAAGCCTTCCCTTATTTCTACATTGTTGTCGGGTAAACAAAGTCAGGTTTAATAAAATGTTACATTTCGTATTATGCAACATTGTATGTATAATAAAATGCTATAATTATAAACCTAAATAAATTAAAATATTGAAATATATCTTAAAATATTTTTTACAGTTAATTCTGTTTGATATATGTTTTTAAAATATATATACACATACATACACACTCATTGGCCACTTTATTAGGCACACCTTAATTGTACCGGGTTGGACCCTTTTGCCTTCAGAACTGCCTTAATCCTTCATGGCATAAATTCAACAATGTACTGGAAATATTCCTCAGATTTTGATTCATATTGACATGATAGCACCATGCAGTTGCTGCAGATTTGTCAGCTTCAAATCCATGATGTGAAACTCCCATTCCACCACATCCCAAAGGTGCTCTTATTGGATCGAGGCCAGTGACTGTGGAGGCCTTTTGAGTGCAGAACTCATTGTCATGTTATCCTGCTGGAAGTAACCATCAGAAGATGGGAACACTGTGGTCATAAAGGGATGGACATGGTCAGCAACAATACTCAGGTAGACTGTGGCGTTGACACGATGCTCAATTGGTACTAATTGGCCCAAAGTGTGCCAAGAAAATATCATCCACACCATTACACCACCACCACCAGCCTGAACCGTTAATACAAGGCAGGACTGATCCATGCTTTCATGTTGTTTTTCTGGCCCTACCATTGGTATGTTGCAGCAAAAATCAAGACAGATCAGACCAGGGAACATTTTTTTGTGGGGGGGTGAGCCTGTGCGAATTGTAGCCTCAGTTTCCTGTTCTTAGCTGACAAGAGTGGCACCCGGTATGGTCTTCTGCTGCTGTATCCCATCTGCCTCAAGGTTGGACGTGTTGTGCGTTCAGAGATGCTCTTCTGCATACCTCGGTTGTAACGTGTTATTTGAGTTACTTTGCCTTTCTATCAGCTGGAACCAGTCTGGCCATTCTCCTCTGACCTCTAACATCAACAAGTCGTTTGCGCCCACAGTACTGCCGCTTACTGGATATTTTCTCTTTTTGGACCATTTTCTGTAAACCCTAGAGATGGTTGTGCGTGAAATCTCAGTAGAACAGCAATTTCTGAAATACTCAGACCAGCCCGTCTGGCACCAACAACCATGCCACGATCAAAGTCACCTAAATCACCTGTCTTTCCCATTCTGATGCTCGGTTTGAACTGCAGCAGATCGTCTTGACCATGTCAACATGCCTAAATGCATTGAGTTGCTGCCATGTGAATGGTGGATTAGAAATTTGTGTTAACGAGCAGTTGGACAGGTGTACCTAATACAGTGGTCGGATATATGTTGATTTTTATAGTTCTTCTCATTTAAAGTCATCATTTTTAGTAATGTTAGTAATTTAGTTTAGATAGTTTTTTATTTATTTATTTGCTTTTAAAAAAAAATTATACTATTTATCTTTATCTCAATTTACAATAGAGTATAATTAGTACTTCTAATGCAAAACGTCTTTATTTTACATTCTAATTTAATTTCAATTAACAAAAACTATTTTATAGTTTTAGTCGATAGCAAGAATGCTTTGCAATACCTTAACATTTTAAAGGAACAGTAAACTAGTTTAGTTTAAAAGCTCATGATGTTGCAAACCTTAATTCAATTCATATTTAACTGTATAGCGCTTTTACAATGTAGATTGTCGAAGCAGCTTCACATGCATTATAAAAAAATTGAAACAGTCAGTCCAGTTTTCAGTGTTGAAGTTCATTTTAGTTCAGTTAATGACTTTCCTTAATCTATGTAGTATAAACGATAAGCATTTCATCTTTGAAAAACGTCTGTGTGAGTCAGTGTTGATTTTAATGTTAATTTTGTTTTTAACAACAGTGTAATCAACTGAATTACAAATTCTACGAACCTTATAGGTATATATACAAGTATCCAGACCATCTGATAATTTTTTTGATCAACAAAACAAAATGATTATTAAAAACGACTCACCTTATTGGTAGCTGTGGCACTGGATCCATAAACCACTGGAACATTAGTGACCTGCACTGACAGGTAGTTGTTATCAATGAGAGGCCAAGCCCCTTCAACTTTACACGTCTGAAACTGGTCTTTAAAAGTCCTAAGATGAGGGTCCCCGAACAGGCCACAGAACAGGTAGATCAAACGAGGGTGTTCAGGAGCCCCGGTGCCCGTCCCAAAACGCGACACGTGGTGGTGGTGCCGGCTGTGATAGTTGCAGGGCTCAATAGGGATGATGGGATGGGTGGAGGACGTGGGCCCGTCTTTGGAGCAGTTCCTCTGGCTCATGAGGTCAGTGATGCCCAGCATGGCAGAGTGGAAGACCAGGTTCCCCCTGCAGCTCTTGGCGGTGCGCTGCGTACAGGCCGAATAGGCTCGCAGGGCCTTGCAGAACTCCGTATCAAAGCCATCCAGCGACGGGTTCAGATGGGACGTCAGAGAAACAAAGTCAGTGGTGCACTTCTGGATGCGGCACTGAGGAGTCTGAACCTGACTCTCACCTGACAAAAAGAAAGAAAGAAAGAAAGAAAAAAACATTAAAAATGCAGCTCAGTGCGACTCAAATTTATATGAAGAACAGCTTAGATGCACTCATTAAGGCAGTTTTTAATAATAAAAATCAGGGGTACCAAAATATTGATGCATGTTAATGTTGTCATATATTATTTCACATTTAATCATCGATTAATTACTAATAGTTTGCTTACTGTCCACGTGATATCAAAATTAGTTTTGCAAGCAAACATTGTTATTCTTGTTCTATTTATTATGAACATTTAATCCGTGCAAGTTAAACCACTGGAGAAAAAAATGGTTTGTTTGAGTAATCTTCAACACTGTTATCCAGGCCACTCTTACCATTATTCCGTTTCAGTACATCAACATACTGAAATAAAACGTCACGCAGACTTTAGTGGTGCTTGATATTTAGTTTAATTGGGCTAGAAGTTTTGAAATTTAAACATTATTAAGTCTTGTTAAGAATTTATAAACAAACAATTAGTGCGACTGTTTTGATCTTTCATAGTAGTTGAAAAATTTGTAGTAGAAAAAAAAAACAATAAAAATCAAAACAAGTTTCTGCGGATGTTCAGAACGGTCTCAGTTTGTGAAGTCTTGTAATACATCAGACAATGAGACATTTATAATGTCTTTCATTTTTTGTAAAACTGCCATAATAATGTATATTAATGATATTGAATGTGTTTATATAGTTTATATTTAAGATATTTTATTACTTCAATCTTTTTTAAGACTGATTAATACGTGAACACACTGTAAATATTGATTTGTTTACTTTGTACATGAACAAATACATTTTAAAAGAAAAGTACCATTTATTTGTATTCAAATTGAAATGCTCAATGTGTTCCAGCCTCTTTGCAATTGTCAAATGTTCTAAATAGAAAATGTTTTTGCACATTTCAGTTTTACTTTGCACATTTTAATTCTATGTTATGTTTTACTTAATAACATTACACACAATTTTTAGTTATTGCATTTAAGGTATGTATTCTGTAGTCTTTGCTTTAATGTTTGATTTAAATGGTATAAAAATGTTTCAAAACCTTGTGAAACCAGAACAAGTACATTTTTATGAACTGGGCACATGTTTTATTTAAAGGACACATCAAAAAATAAAATAAAATAAAAATCCTGTCTTAACCAGTCGAGCACATGAACTATGAACAAAGGCGCACAAATGCAAGCCAGAATCTTCTACCACCTATTGTTGTGACTCGTGTAATAAACCAGTTTAAACTGCTTAACCATTATAAGGTGTGCTAGCATGAACTCCATGTGTGCTTTACATTATGCTCAAGAAACATTAACAGTCGGCTCAACAAGTGTGTGAAATCTCCTGTTATCTACAAAGGAGACTACTTATGGCCACAATAAAATCAAATAAAACGGCACTTCAAATGAGAAAAACACAGGAGGGCTTGTCTGCTGGTCACACATGTGTTTGTAAGCAAAAAAAGACAAAAAAAAGAAAAGAAAAATTGTGTCATGGCAGTCAGACTGCACGCAACTATTTACCTCCTCAAGTGTCATTAGGGTGTGGACTGAGGGTAACAATTAAAAAGTGTTTTCTGAATGCTGCATGCTTAACTTGTACACGTTCCAATAAAACTTGTATGGTTTTGTTCTAGGGCTGGGTACTGGCACACATTTCCTCTTTCAGTTTTAGTTTAATGCACAAGCTTGTGATTCAAGGCCCTTGTAATCTCGATTCAGATTTATTTGCTATTAATTTGTTTGGATATACAGTACTTCATGTCTGGTGCAGAGCATGTAGATTTTTTCTTCCTTAACGTTTTGCCGTAAACTACTATGAATGGAAATGCTATCATTTTAACGCTTCAAATGAACTCACTTGTGTTTAAATATTTTGAAATTGTTACGTTTCAGTCATTGGAATGTTAATGTTTCTACTCCAACTAGTTCTTTACAAAAACTTTAATATATATGAACATATATTAACATTTATAAAGATTTCAACTGTATCTTGAAAACAAACTTTAGAAATCTATTCACACACAAGTTTTACATTTATTTCCAATTAATACGCAGTACACTTCATGCTTTAGCATCTGTAGAGTCTTTAATTACAATGTTACAAAAATAACAGTCATTAACAGTTTCCATATTTTGTGATACACAAGTGTTTTACGGTTTGTAAATTGCATTATGGGATGTTGAGCTCTGCTCTGTCGAAATTTGATGTTGAAAATTCAACTCTGCAGTCTGCAGTTTAACAAAGTGGCTTTTATTTATATTTTAGCGGTTGAAATAATATAAACAACCCAGGCTCATTCTGAAACGTACCTCTTTCTGGAGACTGTCGAATCTGTCCCAGGCATTATATTACATGGTTTTTGTAGCGGAATATACTGTACAACACCAACCCAGACAATATATTACTTTAAACTATTACAAATGTTCACAAAGTCACTTTTTCAAACTTTTCCTGGTTAAAAGTTGTTGGAAGAAAGATCAAGGTCCCATAATGCAATATAAAAGCATAAAAAATAAAACCATGAACCACAAAACACGAAAAACAGCTAATTTATTACTGTTTATGAAATGTTATGTCTTTAACTGAACTGAAAAAAATGAAGCCTAACATGAGTTACATGAGTTGATGAGTAATGAGTATGCTGCGAGTTTCTATATGGGTGTCTGTGATCATGTGAATATAGCTTTTTTCACATAAAAACAGTATAATGATGGACGCTTCAGTACGTTAGGGCTGCACGGATACATGTCATGCGTATCTTGTCAGTAAAGCCACTGTTCAGCATGTGTGTTTTCTACACAGTGCCATATTTCATCGACAAGCTGCCCAATAGGGCTGTGCAATTTGGGGAAAATATGAAATTGTGATTTTTTTTAACATATATTGCGATTTTGATTTGATTTGCGATTTAATTTTGTAGTCAAGCTTCAGCTCAATATTCTGTATCTAAGCTTCTTACTGCTAAAACACAGTGAGTGTTAAAAAAAAGGAACTGAAGAGATATTAACTAACTCCAACTTTTAATCAAATTTGTTTAGAAATATTCAGAAATTAAACACAAATTTTTCTCTGGAGCAAACAGTAGTGAGTTATAACGTTAGTTGCCTTTATAATGTTTTTTTTCATTTAGTGTAACAGCTGCAAACAACTCTAAAATCGTACTTCGCTGTTGCTTGCTACTAGATTGAGTATCACTGACAATACTTTTAGCTGACTTTTTAGCAAAACACTCTTCATTTAGCTGTCTGTGGTGCTTTTATAGGTGCTAGTTGTTGTATTTCCTCATGCTGTGGCTACAATTCTGCAACAGCTCTTACAAATTACCTGTTTTTGTTCAGTGTCTGTGACTTTGGAACCAAAATATTCCCATATTACCAACATGCTGTTTTTTTTTTTATATGAATTTGTCTATTAATGCTTCTGAAGCGTCAGATACCATCAACCCACTTATTGTGGGCGTTCCGCATAGTTCGGTAGCACAACTCTGATTGGGCAGAACAAAATGACTCGCTTGGCTAGTAAGACTGTCACACAAAGGTGGATGTCACGCATTTGCTTTGAGTGGGGGAAATTATATAATACATTTATAGTTCATATCACAGTCTTGATTGCGATTCAATTTCAATTAATTGCACAGCCCTACTGCTCAATATCATGTTTATTAATGCAAACTATTTATTCACTCAATAATGAAATCGAAGATATCATTCTGAAATAACAACAGCTTGTTAATTATTAGCTTTTCAGTTAAAGGGATAGTTCACCCAAAAAAGGAAATGCTGAATTCGATAAAAGCACACTTGGATGGGTGGTCAGGTCACGCAATTTGTTGATACATGTTGGTGATTGTCATCAGCTCTCAACATCAAAAGCAACCGGACTACAGTCGCACATGCACCAGGAACTGTTTGACCAGGCTGTAGATTATAAAATAAAAATGTAAATAATGTTCGATTTCTTACATGGACAGATAACTTCATTTCACAAGACATTTATTTATTTTATTTCCTCTTGGCTAGTGATTTGAACTTGTTTGTATGCGTTTAATTTTAATCTAAAAAAACTATAACCATTTACTGGCATTTTAAGAATCATTAAGGACCACGGACTCAGCGAAAAGTCTTCTTAAATGTTCTACAGAAGAAAAAAAATCAAGACTTAAAACACATCTGTCTAGCTGCGCCTTTACTGAATGAGCACTGTACTACGTCCCACAGATCACACTATTATGTCTTTCTTTTCTTTTTTACTCTTTTATAACCTATTTTAATCTGTTTTTATCATTTTTTTATAAATTTTTATTCTTTGATGTTTTTATTTTCTTCTTTCATTTATTCTTGTTCATGTAAAGCACTTTGAATTATCGTTGTGTATGAAATACACTATATACTCAAACGTACCTTCGCTTTACAGCTCCATAACATTATTTATTGTCTGAATTTTGAGATAAAGGCAACAGAATTTTAAAGTTGAGACTTTTGTATTATTTAACAATTTATATTAAAGGTAACAAAGCACAAATTGTTGGGTTTGTTGGATAGTTTGATAGAGTTTTGTTACATTTTCCTTACTTAACTTAAAACAACATAAACAGAAGGCGTGTTCACACTTATAATGATAACTTATTTTTAAATTTATGAATATTAATTTCTCTTATTTGTTAGAGTTGTCATTTTCCCCGTCGTCAAACTTTTGACCAACATGTGTGGCAGAATTTTTTATCCATGCATTACATGTTTTAAAAAGCTTGAGAAAGAAGTTTCAAAATTATTATTATTTATTTATTTTTTTTCCAATTTGTTTTACCATTTAACTGATGGATTAATCTGTCAATATCATTACTCTGTTAATGCTTAACTGCTAATTATGAGGTTCCATTGTAAAAACTGAATGGAAATTCATACACATGTTTTGACACAAAATAAACTAAAGTGTGAACGGGCCTTAAAACATTCATTCTTGGGAATTAACGATGAACATTAGTTCATCAAAACAGGAAATAAACCCAGCCCTGTTATACACATCTAAAATACGCCCAGGATCTGGTCATGTCATGCGCCGCCTCCAATTAGCCACCAATGGCACGACCCGAGCTAAACAACATCTCCCAGAAAAGGACAACAGCCTCCACACTGCATCACTTAGAGTCTTAATGCCTCACTTTTGAGTGCGGCCCAATTGCATTAGCTCAGAGAGAGGCCGTTCTAATCTGATATCAGCTGCAGCCTCTCCATTAACACGCTTGTGATGACTCTATCTTACACAGTCAGGGCCACCCATTTCTGCCTGCCACGCCAATAACTCCGACCGCAGCGGATTCAAATGCATCTGATTTGATTATCAGATGACGTGCTGCCGCACAGAGTGCTGTAGCGGATCGGCCGATCCACGAGGAGAAGGAGGCATGACAAAGCACGGCCTAGATTGTGTTTCAGTAACAGGCTGTAAGACAATACGGTAGCCGGGCTGAAGCCATGTTGATGTTGTGCTACAAAGACATTGGCTGGAGGAGAGGGAAAAGAGGCAGTCCCCGCTCCCATCCATCCACCTCCCGCTGTGTTTTATCAGGCAAGGCTCCAGTGACATCTGTACCAGAACACAAAACTCAAATACTTGGCAAGGCATGCAAGACAAAGCCATCTCCGGCACATTCCCATTTATAGTCTGAGCGGATGCTCAACGCAGATGCACAGCAAGTAATATTGAAGGATGAACAAACAGGGCTTGCTTCAAAACTGTGACCCGGGTAAACTGACATAGGTATGAAACGACAAAGGCCGTGCTGCAAGTTTAACCACATTAGGTAGGTATGTCCTACATATCGCAGAGAAACAGAGAGGCTTTTCATGGAGGCCCACTGGCCATATGTGACCCCGTCGCCCATCAAACGCATGTGCCTCCATTGTTCCTCTCAGGCGCTTGCTGTGAGGTGTTAGGTTTGTCTGTTTTTTAACCCGTGATATTTTGCTAGGAATTATGTGTCATTTGAATGTAAAGGGCACAGCACATGTGTAAACATTTAGACTTTAGCGTAAATCTGCCACCCGAACGTAATCCAATTCACAGCAGTGCTGCATGAGAGTTGATTTTGCTGGTCGCTTGTTGAAATGCAATTATCTCGTCACCTGACATCTCCCTGAAAACTTGCTGTAAGTGACCCAATGCAATTGAATGCCCAGTAATAACCTCAAAAAGAGAGATTTAGAAGAACCAATGACACGGAAAAGATCCAACAGACACTTTTTGTTTTACACTGAGTTCGGTGTTAGGCTACAGTAGTAACAGTAAGTTTTCAAAAGAAATGTTCAGTAAAAAGTTCTTTAAATAACCATTTTAAATAAACATTTTAATAATCTATAACCTATTAACCTTATTCTTCAATGCGGAAGTGCGCTCTTTTTTGTGATTGTTTTAGAACTTCCGATTCAGTCGCTTATGGGAGAAATCACTAGGAATAATAAACGGTCAAACAGTCAAACTACTCGCTCTACAAGCAAGTGTTTGCATGACTATACAGACAAAGCAAAATAATATAATATGAAAATATCAGTTTGCAACATCAAAGCAGCATAACGAGCTGTTTTAACGTCTAAAAATCAATGGAAGTGATTGAGACCAGAAGTCTCGAGCCAAAATGATTTGTACACAGAGAATATGGTGAATAACTTTCCTAATATGTTAAAATGCTTCATGGAACTGTCAACACCAACAAGGAAACTCAATTCTTCCAAGTGTCTGCAGAAAACACTTCACTCAAACTGGGTTTTAAAACTGGGGTTTGGGAGTGGGGGACTACTAAAATAAACGTAAAGATATAAAAATAAGATACAAAAGGAAAAAGCAAATACAAAAATTAAATAAATATAACAACGAATACAATAATAATAATGATAATAATAATAATAATAATAATAATAATAATAATAATAATAATAATAATAATAATAACAATAATAATAATAATAATAATAATAATGTAAAAATAATAAAACACAGATTAACACTTCCAAAAAGTATATTGTCAATGAATTAAAAGAAATTCTAATAGGATTAATAACACAATTTTGATTAAAAAAGCCAATAAATATTATGACATGGTATGACAGTGGTCAGAAACCTTTCTTGGACTAAATATTTTGTCAAACATTTTAAAAATACTACATCTCTGTGCAAGAAACTACATATATGCCTTTTTATTTGTATATTTATGATCATATCTGGGGATCTGTAGAATCTATATTAATCGAAAAAAAAAAAAAAAAACTGTCTTGGGGACCCCAGTTGGGGGCAGCAAATCCTAGGCTAGCCCAAGCAGAAGAATGGGGGGTGGGGGGACAGGAATCACACTTTGTGTTAGAATGTCTCAGTGCCCTGACAAATGTTAAGCCTAAAACCTGAATTATCTCACATACAGGGTCTACAGCCCATATGGAAAGAAAAAAAAATCACATAACTGGAATCTGCAAAACTAATCACTGACTCAATTTTAATGGAAAATATCCATATTTTAAAATATCTATAAACTTTAATAAATTAAATTAATCTCTGATTAAAAAAACAAAACAAAACAATTCACTTTTTTAAATTTTTAAAATAGCTTTCAAGTAGATATTATTCCTGCAAAAGTCATAGATAAAAAAAAAAGAATGGAAAAGCAGTGTTTGCTTCACTGGCTCAGTTCAGTTCTGCAATCCTGCTGTTGGTGTGATCCGTCTCGTTTTCGAGCACAGTGCACACCCTTGTTGCTATTAAGTCGTTGGAAATATTTTCTCAGGGTGGCCGGCCATTCTCAGCTGAAGAGGGGCCCAAAGAGTGTGTGCGGAGTGAAATTTCAAGATGTGGAATTTGGCCAGGGCAGAGAGGTCAACAGACCCACGCCTTCTCCAGGAGTCAACGTGAAGATCTGGAGAAAGCAGACTCAATGACATCTCCAGCCTCAAATTCAGGGCTCAGACTCTTTAATCTGGTTTAATACGCTAGTTGGACTGCTCCTTTTGTTCCATTTTTGTGACTTCATATCCATAACCAAATAAAAAAGAAGCAGTAAGTGATTTCAGCAGTAAGATTTATCAAAGCAGCGATAAAAGTGTCTATTAAACAAGTTTAAAAAGCACCTTTTTTTTACAGGTCGTCTGTAAAGTCTGACAATCCCTTACGATAAAGCACTATTGCAGACATGAGAAAAGGCAGAGAGAGAAAGCACAAAAAAAAGGAAGAAAAAAAACTGAACAGCTGCAACTGTCTCTCGCTTCTGCCAAGATTATAATCCAATCAAATATCACCAAGGGGTAGATGTATATTTGGGACTAAAGCAATTGAGAGACAACACAGCCAGATTTAATAGCCAGAGATGAAATCAAAGAACAGCAAGTATGCAGTTATTTAAAAATGACTCTATGCATCTTACATTTCATATTATTTCCTCACCAAATTAGATTACTTAATATAAGATGTGGAAAAAAAAACCATCAGATATCTTGTATTAAATAAGAACTTTAGTGTACTGCGCTTAAAGCGAGAACAATGCACAGCTGTAAAAGACGTAAGCGTTACTCATTTTTAAAAAGCAGAAAAGGGAGAATGGCAAACTCTTTCAAATAATAATACTTCTATGGATCATTTACTTTAATTCAAATCTCTCCTCAGATTAAGTTTAAAACAAAAATACAGATTTAAGTGGAGTCATTTAATATTTTGCCCACTGAAGAATAATAAAGTGCGTAATATCGGACTGCCCGGGGTCCATGGTAAATTAATTATGAAGGTGTGACTGCTCAATGGACACCCAGCAGCATTCCATATCCTCTTAATTCACAATGGCACTAACACAGTCTACGGCCAGGACACCCAAAGTGGAGCACTTGACAAGGTGCCAAATGAAAACAGGGCACCAAATGTGTAGAATTCACAGTCTCCTGATCAGAAGCCAAGGCATTTTTCCACAAAAGCATTTAAAACCAGTTCAAAGATAGATAGATAGATAGATAGATAGATAGATAGATAGATAGATAGATTTTGAAACGTTTGTCAATGCAGCAAAAACCTAAATGAATAAATAATAAAAGTTAAATAGATGAAAACAAATATAAATCACACCAACTTCAATCCCATAGTCTGCCATTATTAAAACAAAAAAAAGGTAATAATCTAGAATCAAACAACCACGCACGAATAAAAAGCGAAATTAATTCATATTATGATCACTCATAAATATTTAATTTCCATTGAAAAGCAACCAATCCAGTGAAGCCCAATAAGGACGCGTAGATCAATACACTACATTTGTTGGGGATAAAGGTACAATAAAGGTGTGCAAAAAGAGACACGGATGAAGAAAACACACAAAAAATGAATAAATAAAAAAACGACACTTTTTTATATAACTGAATCTTAATAAACACTGCCACAACGCAAAACACTAACCTTATTTAGGATATATACAAGCGAGACTTAAATACCACCCAAATGCGTATTTTAAATGTTTATTCCACTTGTTTAGATCGAACGAAGCTTGTGCTCGGTCTTAAAAGTGTAAGAGCGTGTTTACCTATGGGAGTGAGGGAGGAGAGGGTGCACAGCACTAGTAGATGTAGTACCGGAGAGATGAGGCGCTCAGCCCCGGGGTAGTAAGATCCTGCTCTCCCCATACCCATCCATCCATTCAGAGAGACTCAAGAGTACTCCACGGGTCAACAGATCGGGCCTCGCTTCTCCCAACTTCGCGTACCGGAGGGATGCGTAACTCTGTTAAGACGCGGCTACTTTAAGGTAACGCTCACCGTCCATGAGAGAAACAAAGTAGCGATTTTGGCAAGTCCGATCCAAAACACTTCTTCCTGGAAAGAAAACTTAATTTGCATTCGTCCGCCGCCGAAGAGAATCAGTCCAAAAGAAATCGGTTAACGTGCTAAAATTAATCTGCGCCCCGCGATCGCCAGATTTATGTTGCCTACACATCAGATTTCTCCGCCACAAGGAAATCTAGCCCCGTCTTTCCCCAGTGATCGATAGGGAATCAACCTAACCCAGAGTTTAGCGGAAACCCCGCCCACGCCGACGCACAAGCTCCGCCCCTAACCATACACCCCCAGCCGCAGATTGACAGAGCTCTCACTTTCAGCAGGGAGAAAAATAGATGCAGTGTTTTGTTTCTTTTATGGATTTGATGATAACAATAATAAACCAGACAGGGTATGAGGGCTAAATGTTAATATACAGTACATTGCTAAATTATTGAACATAATAAAAAAATATGTTTAATGCATTTTTTTCTTTTTTGTTATTGTTACAATTTATGAATATATGAGCAATATTAACAACATCTGCAATTATAAGAATTATAAGAAAAATAATAATTAATGCAAAATTAAGAAATTTCATTTGCTTAAGTGAAATTAACTGAAATCTTAAGGATTGTTCATGCAAGCCAATAGAGCAGTTCTCTAAATAAAGGCCAATGAGGCCATGTCAGGTAACAGACATACTGGATTTTGAAAGTCAGTGTGTTACTCACACCAGGTTTGCTGCCATCTGCCAGAGCTTGTTTTCATCAATGAAACATGCTGAATCAGTGCTTGTCTGATTGTGGAATGCACAAGAAACCATATACTGTAATCTGGTGATTGTCTGCATTTGTCTGTGTGATTTTTGAATTGGTATTTACTTTACTTTAGCCCAGTTGTTTATTTTATATAAGCTGTCATGAAGTCTTCTTCCAGTAGGTGAGGAAAAAGTCATGTACTGCATGCATTGAGAAGAAGCAATTCAGTTCATTACATTTCACGTAATGCAGTATAAAATTTTTACATGTAACATTTTTTTTGCTTTAGGGGGATGAAATTAAAGATTTGTGTGCCAAATTATCACACTTTTAGACTATGCACCTATGCAAAATGTACTCAACTGTGTGATGTGTGTATGAACTTTATATGATTATTTATATAACTTTATATGATATTGTAATATCTGGCTGCATAATTAAAGCTGTGCATCATGCATCATGCATCAGCTGTGTCTAACATTCCACACTTTATTTTGTTGGTAAAAAAAGGGCATTAACCAGGTATTTAAAGCGTGCTTTTTGTTTTTTGGATATAAAAATAAGATAAACAGAACATGACATACATAATTTGGTATGTACACAATGTTTAAATTCTCATTTTGTGTCTAATTGTTATGTTTTTTGTGAAGTAGCCGCCGTGCAAATAGTGGGATAAAGTATACCCAGGATGGTTGTTTTCACAGAATAAAGCATTTCAGTTTTATGCGGATAAGCTTGTCAGGGTTTATTCTGCCAAAACAACCTCTAGATGTGCTTCATCCCTAACTTAGCATCTAATTTCATTCCTCAAAAGCTTCTTTCCTCATTCATTCATTCAGTTTCCTTTGGGCTTAGTTTCTTTTTTATACTAGGGTCAACACAGCGGAATGAACTGCCATCTTATTCAGCATTTATGCAGCGAATGCCCTTCCAGCTGCAACCCATCACTGGGAAACAGCCATACACACTCATTCACACACATACACTATGGACAATTTAGCCTACCCAATTCACCTATTCTGCATGTCTTTGGACTTGTGAAGGAAACTGGAGCATCTGGAGGAAACCCATGCGAACAAGGGGAGAACATGCAGACTCCACACAGAAATGCCAGTTGACCCAGCAGAGGCTCGAACTAGCGAACTTCTTGCTATGAGGCGATGATCGTGCTACTCACTGCACCACCATGATGCTCTCAAGCTTATGATACATAGAGAAATTTTTGTTTATTTTTTAGTTTGTTAAAATGTTTTTCGCATTAAGAAAACCCACAGAAAGTGTATTTATACAAAAAATTATTCTTTAAATGACCCAAAAAAGCTTTTTGGGTACGCGTATTTCTAAACATATTTATATAAAAATCATGTAGGTAAAATATACATGTACTGAATCAGGTCAAATAATTGGCAAAACCTCAATATTAAATTACTTGGATTAAATCTGGGGCACAAATACATATAAAACCCAAAAGTAAACTAAAACAATAAAACAAAGCAGAAAAAAAGTTAAAGTCTGAAGGCTAACAAAACTGAACTGCACAAGCATATTAAAATATGGATATTAATCTTGTTATACAGATTTAGATTTTTATTTTGTTTCTAGTCCAAGTATCTAAAAATAAATAAAGAAGCATTTTCTAGACAAGCAAAGTATATTGTCTTGTTTTAAGAAGTAATATGTTAAAATGAAGTGAGTTTTTCCTTAAAACAAGCA
>CAIGQQ010032310.1:0-11664 GCA_903798035.1 Danio albolineatus
ATAAGCAAACTACATTGCACTGATTCATTTATGTGAACTGTACATACTCACTGTACATATACATTTGTAATGATGTACATACCCACTTGTACACATACATTTGTAATTATGTTTATCTGCAATTTTGATTATTAATAAGCAACCTACGTTGCACTGATTCATTTATTTGAAATGTACACACCCACTGTACATATACATTTGTAACTGTTTATCTATCTGCACACTTTTGATTATTAATAAGCAACCTACATTGCACTGATTCATTTATTTGAACTGTACATTCCCACCGTACATGTACATTTGTAATTGTTTATCTATCTGCACACTTATTATTAATATCAACCTGTACAATCATTTATTGTAAATCTGGGCGCATAACTAAGTCAACCTGTATATAATGTTCATAGTACATTCATATGTAAATATCACCATAGTTTTTCTATAACTGCACCTTATAATTTATATCTGTATTCTGCACTTGCTGCTATTGCACTTCTGGTTAGACCTAAACTGCATTTCGTTGCTTTGTACTTGTACATGTGTAATGACAATAAAGTTGAATCTAATCTAATCTAATCTAATGATGTGTTGAGAGATATGTTAGATCAGTTCATTTATGTCTTCCTAGATGACATGCTGATATTTTCTTGTTCTCTCCAGGAACATATTCAACACGTCAGGCGAGTGCTTCAGAGGCTGCTAGAGAATGGGCTTTATGTCAAGGCTCAGAATGCGTTTTTCATACACAGTCTGTTTCTTTTTTAGGACACATCGTGTCAGTCGAGGTAGTGCGCATGGATACTGAGAAGGTTCAGGCTGTGATAAATTGGCCAATCCCAGAGTCGCAATGAGATATCTGGGCTTCGACAATTTTTACCGACATTTTATTCAAAACTTCAGCCAGCTCGCAGCTCCTCTGACATCCTTAACCTCCTCCAAAACTCCCTTCAGGTGGTCCAGTGCAGCACAGGCTGCATTCAAAAAATTAAAGAGCTGCTTTGTTTCAGTCCCTATTCTGGTGGCTCCTGATCCGTCCTGGCAGTTTGTGGGGGAGGTTGAAGCGTCAGAGGTAGGGGTTGGAGCTATCCTTTCCCAGCACGTGTCTTCGGACGGGAGGAGTGGCGCCATTGATTGGAGGGATCAGGGGTTTCCTTGATCGTTTGGACCGATCATAAAAACCTGGAATATATCAAATCCGCCAAACAACTAAGCTCTAGGCAGGCCCGGTGGGCATTATTTTTCGGACGTTTCGACTTCATCGTTTCTTATCGACAGGGTTCTAAAAAGATCAAACTTGGTGCGTTATCCCATCTATTTGATGTTTCTGAGCACACTCTCTCGAACCCATTGTTCCCCAGAGCATTTTTATTTCTGCTGTGACATGGGAGATCGAGATTAAGGTTCGCCTCGCCTTGGAAGGGGTAACGCCCCTTCGGGAGACCCCTCATGGGCTTTTTTCCCTAAAAAAACCCTGAACCCTAACCCTAACTCTAACCCTAAACCTAACCCTACACCTAAAACGAACCCTATTCCTAGCCATAAACAAACCCTAACCCCAACCTAATCCTAAAGGACAACCCTGACCTACACTAAACCCTAAATCCAACCCTAAAACCCAACCATTAGTAACCAAAGGATGGAACCCATCCTCCAAAGTACTTCAGCAAAACAAAACAAACTCTAAACCTAACCCTAATTAACCCTAACCCTAACACCTGATCCTAAAACTATTAATTGACAATAAGACACTTGCCTGGGGTTAATCAACCAAGGCAGACCACCTCAGAGGAGGGTGTCTTGTGTTTAAAGAGTTGAAACACCCAATGAATCTGAGGTGCACTTCTTATAAAGTGTCTTAAATATTTCCCTCAACCAAAATTAACAATTATAAAACAAAATTACTTCCTCTCATCAAGTTCTAAGCCCAAAACCCTCAAACAACGCTAATCTCCAATTTATCCACAGGACCTTCTCAATTTTTTGTTACCTTTAACTGGCTTCTTCTGGCTTCCCCTTCTGGGGGATGCGGGAAGGTGAGACGAACCGGCTCAGACAGCTCGGTGGAAGTTTGCACACTGTAACACGATCAACAATTATAACACAAAGCCAATTCCTTCCATCAAGTCTTAAGCCCAAAGCTCACAAACAAAGCTAATCTGCTAAACATGAGATAGATCAATGCCTCTCTGGTATATATCAGACAAGTGTGGGCCCGTGCACGCAGCCTCAGTCTCCCTACTCCAAACCTTCATAGACAAAGTGCTACGACGGGAGGAGCTGTTGTAAATTTCCTAACCCTAAACCCTAACCCTAGTCCTAGTACTAGCCCAAACCCTAAATTTGGCCCTAACCTTAACCATGGCCCTAACACTAGCCCAACCCCAAAGCTAACCCTAACCTAAATTAACCTGAGCCAACCTTACCTAACTCTAACCCTATTATAGCCATATCCTTAGCCCTAGCCCTTATCCTATGCCTAGCTATAGCCCTAACCCTAATCCTAGTCCTAACCCTAGCCTTACCCCTAACCTTAGCTTTGTTCCTAACTACAGCCCTAACCTTAGCCTTATCCCTAAATATAGCTCTAACTTTAATTATAGCCATAATCCAAGCCCTAGCCCTAATCTTAACCCCAATCTTAACCCTGACCCTAACAGTATCCCTAACCCTTACTCTAGCCCTAATCCAAACCCTAACTCCAACCTAACCTAACCTAACCCTAACTATAGCCCTAACCTTATCCCTAACCAGTGGTGTAAAGTACTGTAACAAATTACAAATAGTAAAATTACTGAAATTGAGTAGCTTTTCTTAGAAATTGTAATTTACTTAGTAGTTTTCAAAATGTGTACTTTTACTTTCCCTTGAGTACATTTTTAGTGCTGTATCGGTACTTTTACTCCACTACTTTGCTTCAACCTGTAGTCACTACTTTATTTTTTTTTCTGTCTATGGGGATAAAAAAAAAAGGCGATTCCTGTCCAATCCATTTGCACATAGAAAGTAAATCAAATCATACTGGACTACCTTAAGACTTGAAGCAAACTGTTTGGAAGCATTAAAAGGGTCCTAAATCTTTACATGCAATGACCGAGAGACTGTTGAGACTGAATGTCACTGTCATGAGAAGACGACAGATGTTTTCTGTATAAACACACTACAGAATAGTACGTTTACACACATGCATTAGCCATTCACAGTGTAATACTCATTACACACTATTCTAGAGTACTTTTAATAGGTCTACTTTTTATCCATACTTTGAGTTATATTTACAACAGATAATTTTACTCCACTTGCACTACATTTGTGCGTGCGCAGCCCCAGGAGATTCAAAACCCCCAACCCCGCCCACAAACAACATCGGCGAGCAAAGCTAGCCAGATTGGGCGGTTTTGAATTTGATTGTGCAGGTAAAAACCTTTTAGATAAGATTTGGACTGGAATCAGTCAGCTACATCTGGCAACAAAGAGATGAGCACTGTGCTCGGCTGGATATTGGAAGTGTGCAGATGAACCAGAGATGAGACTGTGAAGAGACAGTGGTTGAGGTTTATTTCTGCAAAATTGCCTCAGCATTATAGCCCAGCCTTGTGCTGTATTCCTTCTGAGGAGTGCTTCTGAAATCTTACATGCTTACAACGGAGGATTCGTCGACCGTTTGTTAAAAGGAAGGATCAGAAAAGATGCATGCAGGGGCGGACTGGCCTAAGGGAGCAACGGGACATTTCCCGGTGGCCTGACGGTGAATCTGGCCCGCTGTCCAACAATTGAGTAAGTGCGATTAAAACGATTGCCTCATTGTTTTCTCTAGCTTGTAAATGATGCATTTAATTGTGTTTTGTAACTTTTAACTGCTTGTAGTGTATCTGGTTAACTTGTATTCTCATATCGCGTCTAAAAGCCCGTTGTAAACGCGACGCGTGACGCTTTGTTTACGGATTAAAATGCATTCGTGAACTCGTGTTCCTCTGCTGTTTGTCGTTGCTATGGCTACATCAGCTCTCCTACACACGTGCGGCGGTCCTGTTTTATAATGGTTCAGCTTTTGCTGCTGTGTGCACTAATACTGAATGTGTGTCACTGTTTTTACTTCTGGTTAAGAATAGAGTGATATGCTGGGAGACCGGGGGGTTAGTTTCGGAGGTGAGGTGTCTGAAATACGGGCGACAATAAAAAATCACAATAAAATCGAGTGTTGGCAGATATGCTCACACACACACAATGACTAGTTCAATATTAATAAGCTGTGGTGGGCATTCTTTCGCGCTGAATGATGTCAACCAATCGCAACAGACTGGATCATGGGTCCAATCAGCGCAGTTCAGCATCACGCTAAGGAGGGGTTTTGGAACAAATGAATCGCTGAACGATTCATATAGGAGTCGCTGGGATAATTAGGTAAAAATAAATGCATATTATGAGACAATGAAAGTGTTTTTTGACCATGCATGCATATTAGCCTGCTGTTGGAGACCCCCAAGACCAAAACATGACCCTTTTTAATGTATAATAGGGGCTCTTTAAATTTTCATTTTTTCTGTTGATCATCAGTTGACACCATTAACCCTTTAGATAGGCCTGTTTCTGAAAAGTTTCTGCCTTTTGTTTGGAGTTCTATGGTGCAAAACAGCATATTATAGTGTGCGTGCATAAAACATATATTTTATATGTTTCTCAAACATATGGTAAGTGTGCAATGTAAGGTTTTCTCACACTCACAATGAGCTATGCCACCAGATTAACCTAGTTACTGAGTTGCATTGTAGATAAATATGCTTTCCATGTTTTCTAAATGTATTGTTGTACAAAATAATTCTATTCAATTCATCTTTATTTCTATAGCGCATTTACAATGTCAATTGTGTCAAAGCAGATTAACACAACAGTTCTAGTAAATTGAAACAGTTTTGAAAAGCTCAAAGTTGAAGTTCAGTTTAGTTCAGTGTGGTTTAATTTTCATTGCTGAAAGTCCAAACACTGAGGAGCAAATCCATCAATGTACAGCTCCACAAGTCCCATACCAAGTTAGCCGGTGCCGACAGTGGCAAGCGACACAACTTCACCAATGGGCATGACCATTTCTCCTCTGGCCAAACTTCTTGTGCAGGGCTGCAGTCTAGGTGCTGGAGAACGCTGGACTTCCAACGTGGAGAAGATGCAGGGGTGAGTAGATCATCGGTGGCTGTTCAGGCTGGCCCACGGGATCAATGCAGAGACTCGCCTGAAAGACCCCAGTGACAGACGAGTCTTGATCCATGCATTGATGCATTGATCCAATGGGCCAGGCTGAACACCCACCAATGACAAAAATGATAAGTATTTTCTTTGAATGTGTTTAGTTTACCAAGAAAGTACTAGAGAGTATTTTGTCCATTTTAAATGATACATAATTAGGTGTAAATTATATCACCAAAGGTTTTTATTTTTTTTCTATTTCTATTTCTGCTTCCTCTTCGTTTTTTTTTAACAAAACCTGCTATTACTGCTACTAATAATTGGCACATATTACCACATATTTAACAATTTTATCAACACATAATGGTCTCTTTTTTCAATAGGTGAATGATGGCCCATTTACATTAATACTTCCTGGTGAATTGCAAATGATGGAAGACCCTGTTTCTTCACCTCTTTCTAAATGGAGAGATCGTGGGTGTCTGATTAAACCATAATTGCAGCCATTTGGCTTAAGACTCACTTGTCTGGCTGAATGAGAAGTAATTAAGGTGGGTATGGATGCAGTGATTTGCCAGAGCGTCTGAGACTCCTGCTCTGATCACAGTCCTGGGTCTGGATGGGATTATTATAGCCCTTAGAGACAAAGAAAAAATGACAGATTAAACCCTTTTTTCACAGATAAATTGGCTATAAAGTGTTGGTCAGCGCTAAATCCAGCACAGGACGATGCCAGAATTTATTCCTGGTTTAGTGATGCTGAGCAGGACCCTGGAGAATTCACTCAGCGCTCAATTAATAAACCTGCACCTGCGTGCAGAAGGACCGAGACTAACAGCAAACATATACTGAATTAACCAGTAAATACCTGACAAAAGCACATCAGAGAGACAAACAGATAGACGGATGGATGGAATAAAGGAAGGAAGACAGACAGACAGACAGACAGACAGACAGAAAGAAAGAAAGAAAGATAGAAAGAAAGAAAGGAAGGACGATTTAAAGAAAACAACTTAACTAATTCCCATTAAATGTGTTTTCTTTTAAGCAAAATCATTCCCAGTTCCTGTGGTGTCAACCTGCCAAAACATTTACTTATTACTTTTGCCAGTAGTTCTATAGGAACTATGAAAATGTCCTTCCATGGTCAAAGTTCCTAAAGACTCATCATTGATTGAGCCAGTGGTCAGAATTTTGAAAGTGTCTTTTAAACACTTAACCTCTACAAACCGTCTTTAAGTCTTATTTAAGATTTATTGTGCGACCAGATTTAAAAATCCATTGTGTTAGAGCCAAATATTAATTTAGCCTTGACTGAGCCGAACATTGCAAATTTTCTTACTTCCTTTCACAAACAGAGTGAAGCTCTCTTGTGCTTCAAAGTTTAAGCCCTCTCATTCTGTTTATAATGCCTTTGACAGCCATTGTGACCAAACCGTGACTATGAATATATCTCTATGGTCTATATGAATCATGCATTAATCAAATAATTGATCAACTGGACAAGATTCCAGTAAGCATGTGACCACAAGGAATTGGATTAATGTTTTTCCTGCTGTAAACAACAATATCTTGTGGTGAGAACACAGTTTTTATAACAATCCACAGTGAGGCTTTGAATGAGTAATATAT
Source organism: Danio albolineatus (assembly GCA_903798035.1). Lineage (NCBI taxonomy): Eukaryota > Metazoa > Chordata > Actinopteri > Cypriniformes > Danionidae > Danio > Danio albolineatus. Next base: position 6,811 of record CAIGQQ010032310.1, read on the forward strand.
CCATGAGACAATAATATGAGTTTGTTGCGCAATAGCAATTCGAAAGCATATTATATATCAGTTCTAAGAAACAGCTTGGCATTTATTTCACAACACTCTTTAGTATGTTTCCAAAGCATGTATTAAAACATTTATGGCACTATTTTCTGTGTTAAGATTTAATAGCAAGCAAGAAAGGCAATAAGACAAAGTACTATATTTAATGCGATTCTAAGGTTTCCTGATTTTGTTTTGTCTTCTACAACATGTTTAAGCTAATCTAAAGTCAAAAACACAAATGTTCTCATAATACATATTGCAGCATCCACTCTTTTACTGCAGTGACTAAAACTATTTGTTTTATGATCTTGGGCTCCAGAGATTGCAATGCATATTCTTATCTGCATAAAATCTCCATCTGACTACATTGAAGGGTAAAATACTTAAGTATTCTGATTAAATTCTGGTAGAATATGGCCTGTCTGGAAAGACCTCTCAGATTGTCAGATTCAAGAACCCAAACTTGCTGTTTCTCATGTAAGTTAAGTGTGTAACCTAAGTCTCATGTAACTTAAATTTTCTTCACTCCTGCCAATGTGCATAAACATTAGGGCTGCACAATACTAAGAAAATATGTGCAAGATATGCGATATTGTTGTTGACTGTTGCGATGACAATATTTCTTAAAATATAACTAGCAAAATACTATTTATTAGCAAAATAAATATATACACTGTGTCTCAAAAAACAAAACAAGCAATAACATATCAAACAAATATAAAACTGCTTATTGTATTACAGGAATAAGAATGACTACAATTTATACAGCAACAACAGTGCAATCTGTGCATTAGAATAATAATACTTTTATTTACTTGCCTCGGCAATGGCGTAATAATGACATATTTATCTTTAGCTGCATAAGGCTTAAATAAAAATGGTGTTTTCAAATGAAGATAAGAGTCTGATCAAAGGTTTACGAGAACTGAAAGGCTACAGTGCTTCATGTTTTCTTCATGAATTTCTGACAAAAAAATTAACAAAAGGTGAATTGGATAATTGGCGATATATACACATATTTATGTGTGCGTGTCTGTATGTGTGTGTGTGTAATGATCATACTAAAAAAATACAGGTAATAAATATTTATCAGTGCCATTAAACAAAAAAGCATGTCAAGGTGCAAACATTTAGATTTGAAAACACCTCAAATTATTGAAAACCTCAAATGATTGAAATTCTGATTCTTGTTGGCTGTTGGCATTAGTATTTATTTTCTGCTCTAGATTCACCAAAAATCATCTAATGGAGAGGTGGGAATGAAGAGAGTAAAGGCCCCATCTGATTGGTCAGATTTGAATAAATATCCTATGCATATGGCACACAAATGCTTGGCAATTTAAATGTATTGTACTTCTCCGCGATGTGAATATTGCATATTATAGTGATAAGCATATTTTTTTGATATATTGCACAGCCCTAACAAACATACAAGTGTTCATTCATTCATTCATTTTCTTTTTGACTAAGTCCCTTTATTAATCTGGGGTCGCCACAGTGGAATGAACCACTAACTTATCCAACATATGTTTTACACAGCAGAGGGCCTTCCAGCTGCAACCCATCACTGGGAAACATTCATACGCACTCATTCATACACAAACTACAGACAATTTAGCTTACCACTGCACTACCGTGTCACCCACATACTGTACAAGTGTTATTAAATCTAAATGTGTGCATGGAAAATTGCATAAACATTTTTCAGAAGACATTTTTACTGATGCAATGTTTATACGTCTCTATAAACCTCTGCGAGAGCTCAGTGTGTTCTGATTAGTAATACAGTATGGCCTTGTCAGATGACTGGTCGACCACTGAGTTTTACATTTCAGATCCAGAGTCTTTCTCAGCAGTTGGATAATCATATCAATTCAAACCTGAGTTCTCATCCTCAATGTGCTCATACAAAGTAGATTTCTGTTATGACAACCCTCCAAAGATTAGTGTGGTAATTAATATTTAAATGGAAAAGTAGACATGTTTAGTCTTGGAATAATAGATCTGCTATGCTGCTGCAGCTGCTTTGATTATTGGTGCAGAGCAAGTACAAATACATGCTACTGTCAATATATTCACAGAACATGACGTCTGAGACTGTAACACTTTTGCTGTTAAATACATGACACCTCCATAGCAGATACATCCACTGCTGCTGGGGGTAGAGAAGGGTATTTGAAAATGTGTGACATATTGCTAGCACAAATGAGAGTGAGGTATTTGAATGTTGAGGAGCACATTCATTGGCTTCTAAGGCAACAGCAACCAATCACCTGTGCATTAGATTATGATTGAATAAGGACCTATAAGCCTGTGCTCACATAAAGTTCCTCAACAGAACAGAGAGTATTTGCTTTTGCAGCACAGACATTTAGACAACAGAAACCAAACTCTTCCAGGCCACAGACATAATCGAAGATTGTTTGAGGATCGAAGATTTGTTCACAGCCAGCCAATGAACACCATATTCTGACAAATAGCATATTTACAAATGTTAAACAAGTAAGACTGCAAATTATTAAAGAAAAAGCTCACTCAAAAATAAAAACTCTGTCGTAATTTACCCCTTATTTGTCACAAACCACTTTTCTGAAGAGCTCAAAAGAAATTTGTAGCTTTTGACTTCCATAGTATTTCCTTTTCCCTACTATGGAAGTCATTGGTTACAGGTTTTCAAAATTCCTCAGCATATTTTCTTTTGTGCGCATCAGAATTAAAAAAAACTCAAGTCGATATGGAAGTAAAGGTTGAGTAAATGATGACAGACTGCATTTTTGGTGAACTATGCCTTTAACAGCTTGTTTCAGGGAATTCAAAATCAGTTCTTTCTTTTTTTGGAGACAACAACTCTCTGACCGTGCACTCTGATATTTGAAACAGCAAACTTTTACATTAACAAATAGGTAAATTACATAAAACATAAAAAAAAAATAAAAATAGGAAGAGCAGGACAAGCAGGAATGAGTGAGATGTTGTTTTTCCACCATTTCCCTGATGTGTGCGAGTGAAACTCAAGCTGCGGATCCTCGGGCTGCTGTCAGTGCTGTATATTAGATTGTGTCTTCAGGCTGTGCACCTGGGTGCTCATCACACTACCAGCAGCTATGTTGACAATATTTATGGTCACTTCAGGGTGACCACAGATGTTTGAACATCTTCTGCATTTGTCTGAGACACTTCTGGGCATTTGTCTGCCCTGACTTTCTGAGTACAAAACCCATAGTTCTGTGTGTTTTCTCCAACAGCTACACGCATACTCTCTCACCCTCACATTAATGCAGTAAATGATGATAATTCAGCTGTCAAAGGGCCATCAATCAAATACTGTATGTAGTCCCTCTGACAGACAAAAATGCCCCCGTCCTACATTCAAAAAAACTCATTATTCTCAATGAATTTAGGTGTTGGAGGGGTATTTGGGGAATTATTATAATTTAGGAAAATACTTAAACACAGAGGAGCATGCATCGCTTTCAAGCTTGCATGGTTACTGCCATGCTTTCATTAGGGATTTAAAATGTTACCTATAAACAGTGTTGGGTAAGTTTTTAAAAAAAAGTAATTAATTACTAATTACTTAATCAATATTGTATTTAAAATACTTATCTAATTACTGTGTCTGAAAAGTAACTTAATTACTTAATAAGTAATTTAACTAAATACTTTTTGAAATCCCTATAAACCTTGAGTGGACAAATAATAAAAATTTAACTCTGTAAATAATAAATACTTAGATAAAACATATGAGTCAAACATGAAATAGTTTAGCCTTTTAGTTTTCTGAATCATCTTTATTATATTCTATTTAGAAAAAAATCTATAATAATTACATGCACAATAATTTTTAGTATGCAATGTAACCTTAAATATTATTCTGCATATCTATCGATCAGGCAGGATCATGCAACCTTTACAAAAAAAACATAATTTTTCGCGGTATTAGAATGAAAGCCTGTGCAGTATGATCGGAAGTGGACAAAAGGCTTAAGATTTATACGGCATGTTTTTGAACTGGATTGTGTCTCTCTTGTTTACCTGTGATCCGATCGAGCAAAAGGTGTCTTATTACTCTGTAAACAGAGCAGCATCAGTCATGTTAAATTCACGACTCCCTCTGTCACATCTGCGTAGTCATCCTAGCGTTTCTCATAGTAATCTTCATAAACCAGCCCATGTAAGGTGCACGATAGCCTTGAAAAAGCCGCGCGCTACAGCACGGAGGCGCGCAATGAGGAAAAATAAATTGATTAATACTGTAATGTTCTTGTCTGGGAATATTTTCATTTCGTAAAACAGCCACTCGCTTCAGCTGAGTCCGACATCTTCCGATTTACAATGTGACTAGCAGCAAACTGGCGCGAGGCACTACCACATGCATCTGCACTACGAAGATTTTAAAGCGCCAGAGTTTACTTTTACCTTTAGAACATAAATTAATAAAATTGTGTAAGATTATTCAGCGAGTTTAATTATTTTACAATGTAACATTATACGTAACTGTAATTAAAATACCTAAAAAAACTAATTACTTAGTAACGCGTTACACCCAACACTGCCTATAAAATATTTAACATGCTCATAATCAGGAAAAAAATATATATATCGTTTTTAGCAATCAAATATGAATTGGAAATATGAAATAACTTCAGGCGCCACGGTGGCCTAGTGGTTAGCACGTTCGCCTCACAGCAAGTAGGTCGCTGGTTCGATCCCCGGCTGGGCCAGTTGGCATTTCTGTGTGGAGTTTGCATGTTCTCCCCGTGGTTGCGTGGGTTTCCTCCGGGTGCTCCGGTTTCCCCCACAGTCCAAAGACAT
>CAIGQQ010032311.1:4525-17843 GCA_903798035.1 Danio albolineatus
TGTGTGTGGGTGTGTGTGTGTGTGTGTGTGTGTGTGTGTGTGTGTGCTTGTTTGTTTGTTTGTTTATTTATTTATTTATTTACTTTTTTTTTTTTTAAATTCTGTCAGCTCTATAAGAGGAAGTATTGGATTTCACACGCTGCATTAGTTCAAGAGCATTTTATAACTCATAGAGTTAATCACAAAAGCAAAAATGACAGGTAGTGTGAAGAAGAAGAAGAAAAAGAAGACAAAGACAAAAAAGAGGGCTGGAAAGCTAGTGAGAGTTTAAGAATGAAAGCCAGACTGATTTATAATGCTTTTTGTTTGACCCGAGGCCTGTGAAATGTGCATTGACAGGACTGTTTTTCTGTTGTTTTGCTAAACAATGGGGGCCTTCCAGTAGCGCCTGAACGCTCCAGAACACCTTGTGCTTTCTTGGGGACCAGTGCAGATAAACAAACACGCATTGGTGTTAATGATGTGCTGAAATGATCATAACACTGTGTGCTCATGTCAGAGACCAACTCCTGATATCTGGCACAGAATGCAGCCAAGTCTATAGCTAGTTATGAGGTTGTCGAGAGTTGTCGAGAGTTGTTTTTTTATGTTCAAATAATAAATAAATAATAACAAAATGATGAAGTTCTATGAATGAAAAATATTTAAAATTCATGTTGCTGGAGTTTTCAAGATGCCGGGTGCAGCCTCTCCATCACCATGTTGCCAGATCTAATTATTATAAGCCACTGGGCTTATTTTTAAAACTTAATGTGACTTTATAAATAAAGTAATGAACACATCAGTAATGCTGTAAGAAGGTTGTGGTTAATGATTCTGTATCATGTTTGCAAAATACAAGATTTTAACTTCCCATGGCGCATTTTTCAGGGGATTGCTTTTTTTTTTGCAGTGTCTGGCAACACTACATTGATGGCACTTAAACTGACAGGCGGCATTAAAAATATATGTTTTCAGATGTTTTCAGAGTTCATAGCTGAGAACACCACAGTAGGTAACCCCACTCCAACCCCCCTCCCCAATGATCATTATGATATTATTTGTGCAAATAGTCAAATCACTCTCGTACACGTCTAAACGGGACTGGTACGGGGATGGTAAATATAAATAGGTTTACTGCAGGATGGCAGTTAAACAGAAACAAATGCAATGGATAGTAGATGGATAACCGCGAACACAGAGGACCAGACAGGTCAACCACACAACAACCAGATAGGGAACCAGGAAAGATCCCTCTACGAGAAAGGACGCAGACACTGGAGAACACTAGAGAACACAAGAGGAGAGATAAGTAACTTTCTGAATTGAATAAACACTCAGCGTAAAGATAGTGCTGTCCTTTGTGGGTAACAAGGTCAGACTCTGATTGTAGATTGGAGTGAGGCTTTATGGTGCAATGGGCAGGATGACGTGCAGGTGCAGGAATAATCAATATGCAGGTGACGATGATTGGGATGATCAAGGTGACTGAGCACGGGAAGAACGTGGCATGGCTGTGACATTCTGCCTGATCTGCCCTCTCCTCTGATGGTGTGGGGGTCTCCCTCGGCTTTGGGGAGCAGGACATTCAGGGTGAGATGTATGGAACTCATCTAACGGAACTGGATCCAGAATGTCATCCTTGGAAACCTACGATCTTTCTATAGGACCATACTCTTCCCAATGAACCAAGTATTCTAACCTTTCCCCACACCATCTAGAATCAGTCACTTCTCTGACATGGTAGATAGAGCATTTGTTGGTGAGAGAATGGGGTTCTTCTGCCTGACCAAGTTCTGTGGAAACAGGTGCATGGAATTGTTTTAGCAGTGAGAAGTGAAACATGGGGTGAATTTTGTATTCAGCGAGGAGGTGCAAATAATAAGTAAAAGGGTTGGTCCATTCGATGATAGGGAAAGGACCAATGAAGCATGGACTCAGCTTTTGGTAGGCCTAACAGAGACACAAGTGTTGGGTAGATACCCAAATCTGTTGTCTAACCTGATTGGAGTGGCAGACATCAGTCTAGTGTAACCTGGGTAAGGGAATCAATTTACAAAGATTTGAGAATATATCCACAATAACCAGAATGCAGGTGTTACGTCCTGAGATAGGGAGATTCATCATAAAATCCACACCTAGGTGTGACCAGGTGCGATCCGGGATAGGCAGGGGCATAAGTCTTCCAGTGGGTAGATAACAAAGAGTTTTGGCCATAGCACAGTCCTTGCACCCCTGCACGAACATTCTCATGTACTTTTGCCATTCCTGGCCACCAGAAGTTTTTTTCAGCAACGAGAGGGTCTCGTTGGCCTCAGGGTGACCAGTGCCCAAAGAGGAGTGAGAGGAAAGAATGAGTGGAGTGTGTTGGGTTCTTGGAACATACTGCATACCTGGAGGGCAGCCCAACGAAATGGCTTGAGATGCTTCGAGTGAGGTTGGAGTGGTCTTCCAATCAATGGGATTGGACGGGATGGTAGGTTCAGGATCATTGGAAGTATCTTCAGGGCTATGGATGCAGGACAAGATGTCTGCCTTTATATTTATTCAACATGAGAGATATGAAATGGAAAAAGCTAAAGCAAGTGAAGAATAGGGACCAACTGGCTTGCCAGCAATTGATACAGTGGGCTTCTCTCAAATACTTCAAGTTCTTATGGCTGAAATTATGGGAAAAGAAGGTGAATGGATGGAATTTCAGTGGTACCCCCTGCTGCTGTGAAAAGATGGTCCCCACTGCGGTAGTGGAAATATCTACTTCAACTTTAAATGGCAGTACAGGATTGGGATGCACCAGGAGGGGGCCTGTGTAAAGATGTTCTTCAGCACATGAAATGCTTTAACAGCTTTTTCTGTCCTGATAAGGGACTTGGGATTTCCTTTGAGGAGACAAGAAAGCTGAAAAGAAATGTGACTCTAATTCTTAATTAATATCCAATGTAGGCTCATTCTGATTATGTACCCCTATATGCATTTCTGCAGACAGCAAAATATGTCCCAAGAGCTTTTTTTTTGCAGCTTTTTTTTCAGAGGCCCCTATGTACACCCTTTTCAGATCTCAATTTCTCTCGCGAGTGCTATTCGCGCCTTCTGTTCTCACGTAAATCCACCGCTGTTGACCGACTTACTAATTGACTGACCAACCAACTGATAGCCATGTCTTCCCCCTTCCCTAAACCCAACCAATAATATTTTAAATAGCACCGACTGACCCACCAGACTTGCGGTCATCATTACGCTCAACTCCGCTCTGCATCTCATGTTCGCCGACATGCGTGTCGAGCTGCAGGACAAATTGGTAACAGCAGAATAGTCGACCACTTGCAGGTAAGCAGGTCAGCTGGTGAGCAAGAAAAGGAAAGCTGTCATACCGCCTCGTAGCATTTGTTTTAAAGATGAAATGCAGCATGCAGCCATACATAGCTCTGTCTACATAATTCATGATCTCCAGAAACGTATATAGGGCTACTTTTTCAGAATGACCCTGTGTTGTAAATGTCCGATAGAAATGAGCAAAATCGAGAAATCTTTGCAGTTTCTTGATGGACCCTAGTTGTGGCCAAGAAATGATGGCTTCCACCCTCCCCTCACTCATCTTCTAGATGCTGGCCAGGCTATGGGACTGGTGTTGACTGATGGCAAGGAAAACATGTTGAAGGTGGAAGTTCTCTGTGGATAATGCAATACCTGTTTGAATGAATCCACCAATGCTTGACATTATTGCTGCTCATACTGACTTTATTGGTCTGACCTTCTGTCACAGAAGGACCAGGACAATGATGAAAAGTAGAAATAACAATTTATTAACAGGATTGCAGCTAAACAGAAACAAAAGCAATGGATGGCATATGAATATTGGGATGACCAGACGTAGCAGATGTATTAACAAGAACACAGCGGACCAAACACGGAGACCCACATGACAACCAGGAGAACACAAGAGAAGAGATAAGTAACATTCTGATTTGAATGAACACTGACCGCAAGGAGAGTACAGTACTTTGTGTGTAACGAGGTCGGATCCTTAGTGCAGATTGGAGTGAGTCTTTACGGTGCTGGGGTAATGAGGATGATGATGTGCAGATGCAGGTGACATTGATCTGGATGACTGAGGTAACTGGAAAACCTGGCATGGCTGTGACAATACAATGACCAAGATAAAGACAATGCTATTTTATCAAGATTAATAGTTAGCTAACCATTAACATGGTCTTGCTAAAAACTAAATATTCTTTAAACATTTCAAATGAAGAGCATATAGAGCAATGCTATCCTAAAACAGTGTTCGTAATCATCAACCTTACTGTCTCTAATAAAGAATTTGTATAGTGCATATAATTTACTTTTGATTGACATTTGTACAAATTATTATTATTCGACTTTATAACAATCCCCAGACTTCAATCATTTTCAAAATCTGGCTGTAGCCATAAGAGCAGATACCACACCAGAGACTGTGATGTTTAGTTTTAAAGTGGGTCGCTCATCTGATCAGCAGACAGTGTCAGTGAGATGTCAAAACAAATGTTGGCGCAACAGGGGCTTGGTGCTGGAATTCACAACACTCCACCCTTTAGGCTGCATAAACCTTTGCAGTGAAAGTTGAGCCTGACACAAACTTCAGGCTATGTTTTATGAGCCTCTGTAACCAAACAAAGGCTTATGACTGTTTACAAGGCAGTGCTTTCTCTGGTCATTTTGACGAAATTGATTGCATTGCAGTTGTGATGTAATATGTTTGAAAATGATTTAATAAGGTTTTCATTAGATGATACATTGTAATATATGTAATATTTATTCATTCATTCATTTTCTTTTCGGCTTAGTCCCTTTATTAATCCGGGGTCGCCACAGCGGAATGAACCGCCAACTTATCCGGCATTTGTTTTACGCAGCGGATGCCCTTCCAGCCACAACCCATCTCTGGGAAACACATTCATACATTCTCATTCACACACATACACTATGGACAATTTAGCTTACCCAATTTACCTGTACCGCATGTCTTTGGACTGTGGGGGAAACCGGAGCACCCGGAGGAAACCCACGCAACCACGGGGAGAACATGCAAACTCCACACAGAAATGCCAACTGGCCCAACCGGGTCCTGCCCCAACCGGGGATCGAACCAGCGACCTTCTTGCTGTGAGGCGAACGTGCTACTCACGCGCCACCGTGGCGCCCCATGTAATATTTAAAAAAATATTAAATAAATGTTATATTTTAAATAGGGTGGCGCAGTAAGTTGCACTGTCACCTCACAGCAAGAAGGTCACTGTTTCAAGCCCTGGCCGAGTCAGTTGGCATGTTTTCCCCATGTTTGCGTTGGTTTCCCCCGGGTGCTCCGGTTTCCCCCTACAATAACCACCAACAATAAAGAATACAAAAAAATAATCAGACTATTTATTTGTTTGTTGTGCGGTCAATTAGAAAGTTACTAGCATATTTCTAGCATGGATTAAGATGTTGCTAACACATTTCTGTTATGAATTAGCATGTTTTCAGCATGTTTCTAGTGTGGATTAGCATGTTGTTACCATGACTCCAGTATAATATGAATGTTTCCAGTATGAATAAGCATGTTTTTAGTATGTTTCCAGTATGAATTAGCATGTTGTTTGCATGTTTGTAATAGGGATTAGCATATTGTTAGCATGTTTCCAGAATCAATTAACATGTTGTTAGCATGTTTCCAGTATCAGTTAACGTGTTGTTAACATGTTTCCAGTCTCAATTAACATGTTATTAGCATGTTTCGAATATAGATTAGCATGTTGTTAGCATGTTTCTAATAAGGATTAACATCTCTGGAAGGTAAGCATCTGGTAGCAGGAGGTTGTGTAAAACTCTTCACAACAACACAGACACAGGTTGGTTCTTCAGAAGGGGCGTTTTATTCTTAAGTTCATCCTCTTAATGTCCTTTGGGCCTGCTTTTGACGCCATGAGAATTGTATTAGTTACTGAACAGTAAAAACACATCAGAAATTATACACAGAATACATTAAATAAGCAAAACAAGTTCCCTGTTAGTCGCTTGTCATGAAAAGAGGATACTTGGGTTAATAAAATCTGCTTTACTGTCCTTTTGACTTATGACAGCAGTAATTTTAAGCTTAAATACATTTAACGTAACAGAGTTGAGATGTGTCCACTCATCGACATACTATTGGTGACTCACAAACACGTCACTTACAAAACACGTACATTTCATTAAAGTGACAGGCTCCCACATACAATATCTTAAAGTACACCATATGAAATTATAACATTTTGAAACATTCCAACAAATTTACATTTATAAATACACCTCTGGGAGTGACACAGTGGCTCAGTGTTTAGCTCTGTTGCCTCACAGCAAGAAGGTCACTGGTTTGAGTCCTGGCTGGGTCAGCTGGCATTTCTGTGTGGAGTTTGCATGCTCTCCCCATGTTTGCGTGAGTTTCCTCCGGGTGCTCCGGTTTTTCCCACAGTCCAAAGGTATGCACTATAGGTGAACCGAATAAACTAAATTTGCCGTAGTGTATGAGTATGTGTGTGAATGAATGTGTGTCGCAGCTGGAAGGGCATTTTGTTGTCATATTTCATTTACATTTTTGGTTGTTTTCTAGCATAAGCTTATCATTTAGTGCAAGCTGGTGCTACTTTATCTTATGGTCAATGTAGTAAGGGACTGTATTATAATCAATAAAGCTTAGCGTTTTGTTAGCATACAATTTCATGACAGAAAATTGTTCAAAAAAATCTTTGCTATGAAATGTTGCACCTTTATACTTTGTTTTCTTTGTTCGCACATTACTACACCTACGGCGCACAAGTCCAGCATCTTCAGATTGGCTTTACTCTTGAGTAATTGCAATTGAATTAATTTTGTTCTTTGAGCACTGTACCAAAATTGCACCAATATTGGCACATGCTCAGGGCCTGTATACAATATCTAAGGTATATATCTATGAAGTGTGTCTAGAAAGTTAAATGGTCATAAGTGATTGGATGCTTATATAGTTGAGGTCAGAATTACAAACCCTAGGCCTAACTCAAATCCTAGCCCTTGCCCTAAGCTAAGCCTAAGTCTAAGCCTAAGCCTAAACTCAACCCTAACCCTAACTCTAGTCCTAGCCTAAACCCTAACCCTAATCCTAACCTAATCCTAAACCTAACTATAGCCATAACCCTAAATGTAACCCCAGCCCTAACTCTAATCCTTACCCCAACCCTACGGTTGTCTTGTGCATTGTCTAAACAACTAAAGAAAGAAAACAAAAGTGGAAAAAAAAATAAAAATAAAATGTCATCGGAGGAGCAAAACTTCAAAACACCGATCAGGCTGTTACATTCCTTTTTAAGGGCATACCATCATGCCATAACCCTCAGACAAGGACAATTGAGTGGTCGACCCCCAGTCTGGTTGTTGAGAATGTCGGACAACTTAGCAAATATGGTACGCCCATCGATTTCGACTTCAAATACGGAGTTGGGGATGTTGGAAAAAAATGCCAAAAATTGGCTTCAGATCGGACTGGGCATATTAAGAAATCATTTTGAGGAGCATTTGGAAAAGGCTATAATACAGATTAGGAATCTCCCAAAAGCCAGGCTGAGGGAGGCCTGGAAGATTGCCATTAGATGGGCAAAAAATAATTTAAAATCCCTCAAGAACAGTACAATACGTTCAACCACGGAGGAGGTGGAAATCCTTTTAAAAGCTAATATTGAGGAAGAGGAGACAGGACGGAGCAAGGCCTCTTCTTCTTCTTCTTCTTCTTCTTCTTCTTCTTCTTCTTCTTCTTCTTCATGTTTTTCTTTAGGATAAAGAACCAATCAGCCAAAAAAAAAAGAGGCTAGAGATCCAGGAAAAACAGAGTAAATGGCCAGCTAATGATGTCGGAACCAGAATTGGAGATCCAGATGGATCCTGAAATCCCACCCACAAAGGAGAACAAGGGACTAGTTCCCCTCATAGACAAAAAGCATGGGCCAGCCCTGAAGGTAAGATAGGGGATGAAGGCCCCCACCAGACGAAGTCCTCTCAGGCCAAAAAATAAATAAAAAATTATGACTCAGATACAGCAGATTACAGTAATGCACAATCCAATACAATCACCACAATGATAATTTGCCTTCCGCTCCACTCAGAAAACCACAATCCTACAACACAGACCCCCGCAAACCACAAAGGGGTCATGACAGATGTCAGGGTAACACACCCGTCCACATATTCGCATCATACATCAATCTAATGCTCCTCTCAGAGTTACAGGATCCAGAAACAACAGAGACACCACCAAACAACATCACCAGAGGGGACCCCGTCCTTCTTTAGTCAGATGGAGGGGAAATGACGGTGACGACACAACAAAAGAAGAACACAGGAGAATCTACACACCAGCATCGCCACAATTTTCTTTAAATTACAGAGAATAATCCATCACCTGGGCAAGATTACGACCAAAATTCCAAACAACAAGCCTGTATCCTTTGTGTGCACTACCCAATACCTAATTGATTGATGTCACCTAATTGAAAGCTGTCAAGTCATGTTTAGTGGACAATGCAAGAAACTTGTCTCAAACAACACAGGGATTCTGGAAAGACATTACGAAATAGAAACTGAGTGAATTACTTCAGGATTAAAAACCATGATGGAGGACGTACACTGGCTGGAAGTCTTTGAAGAAGCTGTGGGATGGGTTTCTAGAGCTTATGGAGAGAGATTAGCCCATGAAACCATCACCAAAACAAAGAATATGATTATGGATCTCTTAAAAACCATAGGGGGCAACAGGGACCACAGCAGACAGCACCAGTGGAGTCAGTCCATCGTAGAACCTTCTCAAAAGTTATGACTGCTAACTACAGACCTTCCAGCAACATAGTATGAACGGCAGGCAACTCGGTTAGACCCAGGACCAATGTCCAGCATTTAGTGGTCCAGACTTCCCCTGGAATTAACCCTACATCACAACTACCAAACACACAAAGAGAAACTCCTCCAGACTTCTATAAGTCTCAAGCCCCCTCTAAGACGTCGGAGCAACCTTTAGAAAACGTGGTCGACGCAGCTTGGTCCCGACAGACATTGTTTTCTTCCTCCCTCCCCCCTGTCATCTCCACGGAGTCATACAACAACAACAACTATACACAAAGTAGCAACATCTCTCCTCCAGACATGCATACATCTTCAGCCCTACCTGAGATGTCAGAGCCCCCGTCAGTCAGCATGGTCGATCCAGTCCGTTCTACGCCGGTCTATATTTTACATCGTCAATCCGCTCAGCAGAATGTGAAGACAGTACCAAATAAGCACAAACAGATGCCTGGAGGGTCTGAGACCGCCCCCAGGACCTTTTTAAGGCCTCAAATTGGCATGCTATTGAGATCCATTGAGGACGAAGATGGGGATATACCAACAGAGGGTAACATATACACACATGCACACACTAACAGAAAATGAATAGACAATCCAGAAGAAGTATGTGATTATTGGCGAATGGCTCTACATTTTCTCCTTTTCAGACTCTTGGAGTGCAGGTGGAGAGTTTCCCGGGGGCTAAGTTAATCCATGGAGAACATCTCATTAGAACAAAAGAAAGAAAAAAAAAACGCAGATATGTAGTCTAACATTTTCTAGAACATGATATACAATCACTTAGGCCCAATCTAAATTCTACTCCTTAGCCGTCCCCTTACCCCTATCCCTTTGGGCATTTCCATTGAGGGGTTTGGGTGTCCCAACTCTCTTTAGTATGAAGGCAAAGCCCTAAGGGGAATACACCAGCCACAACGGCAGGATAGCTGCACCCGGAAGTAAGGAGATCCACAAATTTATATTTTTTTGTCATTATTCAAATTTTTACAACAAACAAGCATATGTTTTAACATATTCATAACCGTGCTCGTGCCTTATCTGACTCACATATTTTAAACACAACACCATCACTACATTAGTTTTTGCACACCACCTTCCCTTGTTTTATCTTCCTTTTAGATGTTTGCAGGCCTAATTCTAGGACCACATCACAACCTAAAACCCAACCATTCACCCCGTAAGCTCTCTACAGAGCTTGCTAGAGTCCTGTTTAGGTCCACTGGAACCCTCATTACATTCACATCCACCCACCTCTATTTACAGTACAACACCAACATTAACTCTCACCCCTACCCTTCCTCCTCATCCCAACCCCAGCAGTTCCTGCTCCTTACCCCAACTGCTATCCCTAACCCCCATCAACATCCCTAACCCCAACTCCTGACTCCAACCCCTATTACTAAGTCCCTAACCCCAACCCCAACCGGTGAGCCCTGTTCCTAATCCCAACCTGTGAGCCCTGTTCCTAGCCCCAACCCCTGTTTCTGACCCCTTTTCCTCGACCCTGGCCTCTGACCCCAACCCCACTCTCACACTAACACGAACTCCATAACATCCCACATTTATCTACTGCACACACCATCAGCTTCCCCATGTCATGGTTGTAGGTGTGTGCACACTCCTGAGTGTCTGTTTGGTCACATGGTTTTGTTTTGTTTTGTTTTGGTGTTCCACGTGTGTCTGTTACGTCAGTGTTATGTCATGTGCTATGTAGAACTCTGCTGTCCTGATTAGCCTGCAGCGGCGACTCGTTATCACGGCTATATCTGGATAGCGCGTCTCTTGTCTTGTGTCAGTTCATTATTGGCCTTGATGTGTTTTCTGTCTGTGTTCAGGACTGGTGTGGAGACTCGACTGGTGTGGAGGCCTAGATCCGCTATACGTTCCTGCCTTTTCTACCAGCCCTGTTTGAGCGGGATATATCTTTGTTTGTTATCATTTAGAATTTTGTTTCCTTACTGACCTTATCAATAAAGTTATTTTACTTGCATATTGGATCCTTCTAGTACTCTTTTATCCGTAACAGAATAAACTGACCATACTCATGGATCCAGCGAGTATAGCTCAATTTACAGAGTTTGTAAATCACACTAACACCAGGATAGACAGACAGGAACAATTATTGGCTAATACCAATCAAGCCATTCAGACCTTGGCAGGTCAGGTGTCTGAACTCACCACACAGATTCAGCAGTTGACTGGCGGAAAGGTCCCACAGGATGCTGCACCATCTCCAGACCCAAGACCAGCATCAGAAGCGGTGAACCAACCACCCGAACCTCGCCTTCCTCATCCGTCTTGCTACTCTGGAGAACCACAGCTGTATCGATCTTCTTGGCCAAGTGTTTCTTATATATAACCCTTCAGCCATCTTTGTTTACCACTGAGCAATCCAAGGTCGCCTTCGTGATCACGCTCCTTTCTGGAAAGGCCGCATTGAGGGGGACCTCCATCTGGGAACAAAACCTCCCCTGCTGTTCCTCGTTCGACCTGTTTTTGGAAGAACTTAAGAAGGTCTTTGACAGTCTTTGGTCTTTGAAGTTCTCGCTAAGCTCTGTCAAGGAAATCGGAGTGTGGCGGATTACTCCATAGAGTTACGGACCATAGCTGCGGAATGCAGCTGGAATAAGGAGGCGCAATGGGACATGTTCCTCCATGGGCTCTTGGAGCGGCTTCAAGACGAAATATATATTCTAGACTTGCCTAAGACTTTTGACGGTCTTATAGACCTAGCGATCTGGGTGGATGCCCGACTGCTGCACAGAGAGACTCGTGTCCGACAGGGTGCACCCTCTGAACTGGTCTCCGAGTTTCCTGCTCTTTCAATGGTTCCAGAGGTTGGGACCACTGACCCATGCAGCTGGGCAGGTCCCATCTCTTGGTACAGGAGAAGCATCGACGTAGGAATAAGGGCTTTGTTTATATTGAGGAGGAAAGGGACATTGAGTGTCCTCATGTCCAGTAAAAGACCACACCCATCAGTAGGTTGGGTGAGATTAAATTTAATAAATCCTCTGTTACTACCACTCTTCTGCCGGCTATTCTGTCTTGGGCTTTGGAAAAACAGATTTGATTTAGGAGCTGAGGGAAATTTTATTGACGCTAGTTTTGCTTTCAATTTAAAACTTCTGGTCATTTCCCTTTCCCAGCCCATCACAGTGTATGCTCTCAGCGGGCTTTTTCTTCCTACCATCACTCACTCCACCAAGCCCATAAGACTTATCACGTCGGGAAATCATGTTGAACACATATCATTTTTTTTCACAGACTGCACTATTACATCAGTGGTCATGGGGCATCCTTGGTAGCTTCTTCACAAGCCCCATATTAATTTGGGCCACAATACTGATTTTCATGGAGCAAGAACTGTCATCTATCTTGTCTCTCGTCTGCTCGTTCTGCTGTGTCTTGTTCTGTGTTTCAGGAGGAGCATGCAGACATGTCAAACGTGCCTAGTGAGTACCTCGACCTGAAGAGAGTGTTCAGTAAGTCTCTGGCTGCTTCTCTTCTTCTTCATCGTCCCTATGACTGTGCCATAGACTTATTGCCAAGGACCTCTCCGTCTAAAGGCAAGTTATACTCACTTTCTGCTCCCGAGAGGGAGGCCATGGAGCAATATATTTCTGATTCTCTAGCAGCTAAGATCATCCACCCCTCTTCTTTACCAGAGATTTTTTTGTGTGAAAAAGAAGGATGGTTCACTTCGACCACGCACTGATTACCGAGGGCTGAATAACATCACGGTAAAGAATACCTATCCTTTGCCGTTGATGTCTTCAGCGTTCGAGCGACTGCAGAGGGCATCTTATTTCATGAAATTAGATCTCCGCAACGCTTATCATTTGGCCCGCATAGGAGAGGGGGACGAATGGAAAACTGCGTTCAATACCCCCAGGGGGCATTTTGAATATTGTGTTCTTCCCTTTGGGCTTTCCAATGCCCCCGCAGTTTTCCAAGCACTTGTTAATGTGCACTTGTAAGGCCCTGCAGCGGGTGGTGAAAACTGCCCAACGCATCATAGGGACTCCACTTCCTGCTATAGAAGACATTCAGAATAAACAATCTCTGCACAGAGCACGCAGTATTCTCAAGTACCCCTCTTACCCTGCTCACAGACTCTTTTCTCTCCTGCCTTCCGGCAGGCGCTTCGGGCTTCCTCGGGCAAAAACCAGCAGACTGAGGAACAACTTTTTCCCCAGAGCTGTCTCCCTTTTGAACTCTGCCCCCCACTGACTCTTCTGACGCCCACACACACCCACTCTCCTCATAACTTATACTCCTCACAGTCACTGCATTACTGAACATTTGCACATTTAAAAAAAATTGCACATATTCATTGCACCGATTCATTTATCTGAACTGTACATACCCACTGTACATAGACATCTGTAATTGTTTATCTATCTGCACACTTTTGATTATTAATAAGCAAACTACATTGCACTGATTCATTTATGTGAACTGTACATAC
>CAIGQQ010032312.1:0-14430 GCA_903798035.1 Danio albolineatus
GATTGATTGATTGATTGATTGATTGATTGATTGATTGATTGATTGATCGATTGATCGATTGATCAATTGATCGATCGATTGATTGGAGCAAACCTCATTGGTTTTCATGTGAAAAGCTAGCATAGAAACACAGCAGATTTAGGCCTTGCCCACACTGGGGAGGAAAACAATACAACACTCTTCATTGAGGTTGCAGGAAACTGCCAAATATCTGACAAAAACACAATGCCTAAAAGCTTCTGAATGGCATGGTGTACTTTGTACTGTATATAAATATATACATGTCTAAAAAAGCTATTGAATTGTTAAAGCCAGCCTTTAAGAAAACAAATGTAGATAGATGAGAAGCATCAGCAGGAAGTATTTCTGAATTGTGGGATTTTGACACAATGCCTATGTGTGCAGTGAAAATTATCTGTCACTGGAAAGTCAAGTGTCTAAATATCAGGTTAATATATTATCTTTATTGTACAATTTACATTAAAGCAGAAACACATGTAGTAACATTATGTATCATTAATTTTAACATTAATACCACAGTATTACTAGAAAAAAGGCTAATATAGTTGAAAAGCAATAAGCTTATAGCTGAAGAAAATATTGCGTTATTTCACATTGGTCCATTCAGAGTAATTATTTTTCTGGCAAAAGGAAGTTAAGGAAAGAGGCACTGACATCCATTTAGTTCCGTTTTTATATATATCTTCTCCTATCATGAGGCATGACATGGACATCTTTGACATGATGAAAAAATGTGCTCCACTTGTGTGGGGCTTTTAAAAAGTTCTGGATTTTCTGTTTGTTTATTGTACATCATGTCACAAATCCATTTTAGACTTATATATTTATTTATTTATTAATAGAGAGGTTTGGGCTGTTTGTCCTCTTACCCCTGTGGGCATGGCTTTCAGATAATGATGTGAATGCAGTCTGTCTGTCTGTCTGTCTTTCTATGTTTTTTTAAATTATTATTTATACATAGATACCACTGTCGACAGACTGACTCACTGACCGATCGACCATTCAATACCTCCACTGATCCCCTTCATTAAACCCAACCGACTGTGTTTTCAAAAGCACTGATTGACCGGCCTACTGCCTTCCCTAAACCATATTGGACCTGCCTACTGCCTTCCCTAAACCCTTCCCTTCCCTATTGGTGTTTTCGAAAGCAATCTAGAAAAAGAACAATTTTCAGATATTTTCAGATCTTACCACATTCTTACACTGTTATTTACTTGTTTATTACATTTTTATTGCCATTTTTTTGTTTTACCTGCTTTTTGGAATTGTTCTTTGCTGGACTTGAACCCCGTTGTGGCAGTCAACTCCTCTCTGTGGCTCAAATCCAGCAACGTACATGGTGAGCCACTGGACAAATCAGTAACAACAGAAAAGCCATCTACATGGGGGTAAGTGGTCAGCTGCTAGCGCGTCATAGCGACCCCTAGTGTTTGTTTTACAGTTGAAATGCCGCCAAACGTAGCTCTGGCTACATATTTCATGCTCTCCAGAAATGTATCCAGGGGTACGTTTTCACAATGAACCGTTGTTGATTTTTTGGTCTCATCCATATTTGAATCTAGTAATGAACTAAAAATCTATGTGGACATTAGACACAGAAAGTGACCACACAAGATCTCCATGTGCCACATTTACAGTTGTGTGTCTTTCACCCTTGTCCATTTGTCTCTCAGCTGTTCCATGTTCTGCTTGTGTTGTTTTGGCACCAGGGACTGATCTAGAATAAATGCCAAGCTTCTAATGCCCATATGAACACATGCAGCCTCTGTGGTCCCAGTGAACAGGAAATGGTTCACTTAGTGCAACTCAAATTACAAGTGGTGAAACAGCTGGATCTTGACTCAGAATGGAAAGCTGTATAAGGAAGCAGTGGAACACACACACTTTTTTGTACAGTTATATAAGTGGGGTCTTGCTATAGACATCTATTGTTGTAATAATGACCTAGTAATGGTATTATTTCAATGCACTAAACCCTATCTGCAAAGAAACCTGTTTGCGGTTATTTATTTTCAAACATGGAACGTCACACAGACACTCAAATCTGCCATCGTCGATATTTACAGTTTTTTCCAACCACCAGCGTCGCTTTTTTCCCAAAACTGCACACACAAAATACAAAATGCCTCACATCTCACATGCAAAGTAAATGTTTGGATATAGCATGTGAACACTGTTGGTTTAATCTAAAGCTCTTTGCTCTTTCATAAGCTTATCTACATTACAATATAATGTTCTATCGTGACAGTAATCGGCTGAGAGGTGGAACAGGTACACTGTAAACAGCAATGACATGAAGAAACAGAAAATATTTATTTGGCCAAACATTGCTGCTGTATACAGTAGCATACAACAAAAACATAAACATACTGCATGTAAAAATGTATTTAAAAAAATCATAAAGCAAAGTATATTCTTTATAGTACAGTAAAGAACACAATTGTGTGTGTGAGGTCTCAAAAAAGCATCCATTTCCTGGAGAAGTGTCATGCAGGCATAGGGTTGGCCATCATACACTTTACAGCGCCATACAGGCTGAGAAGAATTACTCTATTGTTTATAGAGAAATTTATTACTTAGGATTTAGAAAAGGTGAATATGGGGTGAGTGCAAAACTATAAACTGTGAACAGGTTTTTGTTTTGTTTTTTGGACCAGAACAGTTCCATCACCTTTGATCTATTTATAGGCCTGTAAGTTGGTGGTTCATTCCGCTGTGGTGACCCCTGATAAATAAAGGACTAAACTGAAGATAAATTAATGAATGATACATACTGAAATACATTAATTAGGTACACATCCTTCCTGTTCTTGTCCATGAGAAGGTGGGGCTTGTCATATAGACCACACAGACCAGCGAATCACAGACCCAAACCCTTCTCTAAACCCACCCAATAGTGTTTTTAAAAGAAAAATGTAAGAGGAAAGTGAACTTTAAAGTTTTACCTTGATTTTACATAGTTTATTTATTTATTTATATATTTTTGTAGCCTTGATTCAGCGGACTTGAACCCAAGGACTTTGCATACCATGAATAACACTACACAAAATGAGGTACCAAGCAAACAACTGACCATATCTGAAAAGTTGTCCATATGGAGAAAGAAAGGTAAACATATTGACTACAATACTTGATGTTGTGCACAAAACTGCAAGAAAACTATCTTGATTACATGTCCCTGTAAATGTCATTAGCGTGAAAATGAACAAAAGTTGAGGTGTCATACTGCTAACATACCGTTCATTTTACTTACAAAGAGCCATGAAAACATTTATGTACATGTTTACAGTTAAACTAAAAAAAGCTTAAGTATAAATTTACAATACAATGAGCCTGCTTTAAAATATCAATCAATGACTACATTTACACGGACATCAGTAATCAAATTATTTGTCTTAATCTGAATAAGACAATAAAATGATGAATGTGTTTACCTGAGTTGCATTCTGAATGTTCCTTTCATGATCCCATTTTACATGATTTACCTTTCCTCCGGAGTGTCATGTAATTTCAGGTGTATAATTTTTAATTAGTTGACTTTAACTGCAGTTTGGCACTTTCACTTTCATTCAGGAACATTTCATGCATGTCCCCTTGAAAAATTAGATATTGGATGAGAGTATGAACTGCTGGAGGAGTGTTGTTTTGATGGAGTTTGATACCGCACGGTGAATGGGAGAAAACACCTCCGCATTTCACAATGCAGGTGTCTGTGGGACTTGGTAGGTGCAGAGAATAGTGTCAAACAGCCATGTGTGTATATACTCTCCTGTCACAAAATGCAGTCCTTCAAAAAGTTCTACATGACAGTAATAGTTTGATTAAGGTGTTTACATGTCTGTGCTGCACTGCAATAATGCAACTAAAATCAGCATACTCCAAATGTCTTAATCTGATTTCTGTTCAGTTCAATTATGACTTAATCAGAATAAATTAATCAAAAATCGCTGTTCACATGGTAAACTCTTAATCAGAGTATTGTCTTAATTGAATTAAAATAAGATTATTGGTGTCCATGTAAACATACAATGTAAAACACCTAAAAAAAGGCTTATGTTTGTATTATTGAGGCATGCTATGAATGCCTGACAAGGCTTGGTGTAGTCACTGGTTTATAATGAAGTCTTGCAGGAATTATTTATTACTTCATAATTTTAATATTTCAGTTTTTGGCAGGTCTGACCAAACCTAACTGTCTTACCCGCTTTATGCATGTGATAATACCTGCAAAACATATTCCTAAGGGTCCTTGGGGCAAACCCTGTCTTCATATGCACAAGCACAGGCACACACACACTCAGGCCAACACACACACACACACACACACAAACCTGACCTTCATTATCTGCTCTCAGTCCTCCTGCACCCCCCTCTTCTCCATTCACTTCATTAAAGTGCAAATCCAGTATTGCCAGTATGACTACAGGCTCTGCAGCAGTTCAATACCATTCTGAATGCTCTATTTAATCTTGTCCGGATCTTGTGGATGGATGTGCTTAAGAGAAACACTGTTGTTGAGCAAATTTACCACATCTCATTGTCAATAATTGCACTGTAAAATAAAACCTGTAATTTTACGGTTTATTTTCGGCAGCTAGGGAGCTTGAAAAAAACGTAAAATAATGGCTGTTAAATTAAAAAAAATTACCGTAAAATAACGGATATTAAATTACATACATTTCCTTAAATTGGAGTTTCTCGTAAATTTCTGTCATTTAATATTAATTATTTTACTGTAAATTTCTGTAATTTAACGGCAGTTATTTAACTCTTTTTTTTTTCCCCGGCACGCCAGCTGCCGGAAAAAAAAACGTAATATTACCGATTTTTTTCTACAGTGTGTGCAGACAATGTTGTCATGCATACCATATAATCACAAATGTTTTATTAAAGTAAAATTGGTTATGTGCTTAACTGATTTCCATTAAATACTAAATAAGGAATATTAGCAGTAACAAAATATTGTTTTAATAAGAAGATTTAATAAATAATTTAGTTATTATTAATATTTTAAGAATTTATATGTATTGTGTATTTTAAATATTAGTATATATTTGTACTGAAGAAATACACACTTATGTTAAAATGAGCTAATGAGCAAAATGACCATATAATAAAAGTTGTCTATATGGAGACTGAAAGGCTGCAAATTACAAATAATAGACATTGTTATGGTTTTGTGTGGAATTTATTTGGCGTTGGTGTTTGTAACTGCACTTTTTTTTTATTTGTCGATATCATTAGTGTGAAACTGAACTAAAGTTGTTTCTTTCATTATCACACACTTTAGAATGTAAACGTATTATTTATTTATTTTTCTAAATTAGTATATATTTGTAATCAATCAGTATAATCTGATTAAGAAAACTGTATGACTTATTCAACAAGCAAACACTGCAACATAGGATAAGGAACAATTCTGTGCAAAAATATAAATACAAATTTATACATTTCAAATTGCATTTCACGTATCACTCTGGCGCAGCGGGTGGAACGATTGCTATACAGCAAGAAGGTTGTTGGTTTGAGCCTCGGCTGGGTCAGTTGGCATTTCTGTGAGGGAATTGCATGTTCTCCTCATGTTCGTGCGGGTTTTCTCTGTGTGCTCCGGTTTCCCCACAAGTCCAAATACATATGGCATAGGTGAATTGGGTAAGCTAAATTGTCTGTAGTGAATGAGTGTGTATGGATGTTTCCCAGTGATGGGTTGCAGCTGGAAGGGTAAAACATATGCTGGATAAGTTGGCGCTTCATTCCGCTGTGGCGACACCAGATTAATAAAGGGACTAAGCCAAAAAGGAAATGAATGAATGAATATTGCACTTCACTTCATAAGACTTGGAATATTAAGTAAGCTTTAGAGAAATGTGGTCCTCATTTTAAATCCATTACCATGTTTTCTGTTTCTGCCTGAGTATGTTTCTGAAGCTCCTCATCCGTTTGCACATCACTGCTTTAATATTCCACTCCGCTCACGTTCATGTCAGTGTGAGACACATTAGCTTCAGATGACGTGTGTAATGTTCAAAGCCTTTGACTACAACTGTGTAATTAAAGAGATTGACTTCGGCTGCAAGTGGCTTGACGCCTTGAGCCTATTTGTGCCGCGGGCCTGTTTACTGGGGTCATTAGGTGATGTTTTTTTTTCTCTCTTACGCCTTTTCTTCCAATAAACAAATTTGTCGTACAGAAACATAGTGCAAAAACAGAGTAATCATCTGAGCGCTCAGAGAGGAAATGACTTATACCAAGCCATTAGTGTTCCAACAGGGCAAAACAAGAGAAGGTAGAGAGAAAGAGTGAGATGGACAGAATGAGGGAGCAAAGGACAGAAAGAGAGAAACAATATATACGAAAGGAGAAAGAGAGAGAGAGAGAGAGATGCATGAGAGCCCAAAAGAAGAACGGCACAAAGAGGGAAGCAAAAAGTGAAAGGAGGCGAGAGGAGAGGGGTGTTTAGTTCATGCATAATGCATCACGACAGAATTTGGGGAATAAAGGCTTTTCTAACTAAAAGCTGGAGGCAAAGAGAAAAAGAATGACTTCACTTGCTTTTTGGCTTGTCTTATCTCATCTCCTCTTTCATTCTTCCTTTTGTTTTCACTCCTGAGCTGTCGGAGGAAGACTGATGCAGTGAGGGCTAATGCATCCCGCAACTACTTTTGTCTGCGGAGAGAGAACCAGAGAAAGAGAAAAGACAAGAGATGAAAATGAAATTTGCGTCAGTGCCACAGATGATGCATTTCTAGTCTTAAGGGTGTGGGAGTTATGTAAAAAAAATATAAATGAAAAAAAAAATTATAGAAATGAAGAATATTTAAAAAAACTAACAGAGAATAAAATAAAGATTTGGGAAATATTGGACAAAAACATGCAGCATACTGACATAATAAATTAACAACAGAAGTCTGAAACAATTGTACACTATGCCAATTGTGGATTTTTATATTTACAAGCAACATAACAATTTTGTTTGCAGCCATTTTTGTAAGAAACTGCAAGTAGCCACTGTTTACTGAATATACATACTGTTTCGTTTTCTTTGTTAGTCTTTATACATCCTAAGAATCACTGATAAAAAAATTTCATTCTGGGTATGCTAGCTCTTCCTAAGGAAATATGCCAGCAGTGTCAATTATTAACACTTAAGAAGCATAAATATTCAATGAGCCTGAAGCCCCGTTTCAAAATGCAGAGCAAACAAACAACCAAAACGATGAGGAAAACATAGGCAAAAATGCAAATTGAGCTTGTTCCATGCATCCTCATAAATTAATATGAATTTATTAAGCCCTCTTCATGACACATTTCAAAACTAAAAAGGAAAGTCTGTTTATTTACATAAAACACATCCTTTTTAATACTCACCAAACAAACATGTTGCACTTAAAAAAACACACAGAGAGACCTGAAAAAATCAGTTCAGCATATTAATGTTTGAATGCATGCTTTTCTTACACTGAAATATACTAGATTTTTTAAATTGTTGAATGAATAAACATTCAGTTAGGCTGAAAGCATTCAATTTGAATAGATCATCTGCATTTCTAAACACAAAAACACTTAAAAATGTCACAGCAGGTTTAAACACGGCAAGAAATGGATATATTTGCAGTGTTTCAATTAAAAAAAAAAAAAAAACATCAATAATAATAATTCATTTATTCATTTTCAATTAGTCCCTGATTTGTCACAGCAGAATAAACAGCTAACTTATGTGGCATATATTTTATACACCCATACACTCTCTTATTCACACACACAAACATACACTACGGCCAATTTTTGTTTTACCCAATTCACCTATAGCACATGTATTTAAGCTGTGGGGGGAATAGGAACACCCAGAGAAAACACACGCAAACATGGGAGAACATGCAAACTCCACACAGAAACACCAACTGCCCCAATCGGGACTCAAACCAGCGACCTTCTTGCTGTGAGGCAATAGTGCGACACCACTGAGCCACCATGCCACCAATAATAATAATAATAATAATAATAATAATAATAATTATAATTATAATTATAATTATAATTATAATTATAATAATAATAATAATTATTATTATTATTATTATTATTATTATTATTATTATTATTATTATTATTATTTTATAATAATAATAATAATAATAATAATAATAACGATAATAATTTTATAATAATAATAATTATTATTATTATTATATAACAATATTAATAATAATACTCATAATACAGATGAGCAACACTAAAGGACAGAAACCATATCAAAATACAAGTCATTAAATGCACATAGGATGAGAAACCAAACAAGGTACAGGTGAACATAATCAATAAACCAATGTAAAATGCGGAATTTAAACCTGCGTCCAAATATGCCAATATGCACACTAAATATCACACATAAAAATGATAAAAATAAGAATAAATGTGAGCTGAGTGATATGATCCAAATTCATATTATTAATAAAAACGTTTTAAAAAAGTACTTAATATTTATTTATTTATTTTTGGTGAGATGACAATGCAGACAATTAACACTTGACTATAACACCTTTCCTATAAATAAATTAAATAAAGTTCAGCTCATCAGGGTGATTTCCAAATTTAGATTTTCGTAGACTGTATGTCCATCCACAGCAACTTACAAAAATAGACATGAACTTTGCCTGACACTAAAAAA
Source organism: Danio albolineatus (assembly GCA_903798035.1). NCBI lineage: Eukaryota > Metazoa > Chordata > Actinopteri > Cypriniformes > Danionidae > Danio > Danio albolineatus. Next base: position 8,693 of record CAIGQQ010032312.1, read on the forward strand.
TAAATAAACAAAAAACAACAATTCCTAAGTGCTCTTATTTCCTTCAGGTCCTGCCTGCATCCAGAGAAATTTCTATGAGCTATTTTATAAAATTGGTCTCTCTTTCTCTGTTTCTCCCTCTCTGTTGGCGTGACCCAGTTCTTAAGGGGAAGCTCCCATGAAGTGAAACAGGACAAAGCATTACATTCTTTCTGGTGTCTAGTCCAGCACCTTCAGTCTAACCCTTGTGTCCTCCTGACCACATCCTAACCTCATGTCAACAGTATTGTGGCATGCTTACATTACCTATATAGCCAGACCATCTTTGTTTTGATGGCATGACTTTGGGCTATTCGTCTGGAGCTTGCCTGAAATGTCTTCCAGCACTTTTAGATGAATTATTACCCATCTCCTGCCGAGCTGCCACGGGACATGCAGTCTTGTTGAGGAACAGATTTTGTGTTTTGTGTCTCTGCTGGCCTCTAACTGTCTGGAGGCAACATAAGACCTGGTGGTAGTGCTTCTGACAACGAGCTGCTGTTTCCTTTATCTGTACAGTGTTTCAGGCGTCTTTCTTCAATCTGCAAGAAAATCCAAAATAATGCTGCAAAAACGAAATAAAACCAAATAATAAAAATAATCAAACCAGAACGCTCACAGGTGCAGTGCTGAGGTTAAAACTACGTAGCTACAAGCCACCCATATAGCATTCTAGTTTTTTATGATAAAATCTAAGTAGCACTGTAAAAAATATTGTCTTCAATTTATGTTTGTTGGCTTTAACAATATATTTATCTCAAATCATACATAAAACGGATTTATGTTCAAGCTGTAGCAAAACAGTTTAGTTCAGTTTGGTTTATTTTAAAGCACATTTAAATCTGAATTATGTTTAATGTGACTTTGTAACACATGCTCCGTGAACTTACTATAGAAATAGTCCTAAAGCATGTGTAATTATACACTTTAAAAAATGGCTGTGCAAAAAAACTGTAAAAATGCTGCAGTAAAAATCCGTAACCTGGTTATGGTTTTCTTATATATACAGTGAATAACCATAAACTGACTCTCCCAGAGTTCCCTGAATGGCACATCACTTTTTATGCTTTTTTTTTTTTTTTACATTACTGTGGATCTTTTTAGTTGTTTCCCCATCAGTTATGTACATTAGAGATTTATGTTACATCTAATATTGAAAAACAATGTTTATTTCATGACTTTAATTTTATGCGTGTTACCATACTGGTGTTTAGTAGCTCTGTGAAAGACACTGAGCACCTTCTTTATTCTGATAAATTTACACTCTTCTGCTTGTGGGAAAGTTGTTTGCAATAAGTGATGACTCATTATGTAACGTTATCATCATCATAGTATATGGCTATGTTAACGAGTCTATCTGTTTAACAAAAGATGTGCAGATGTTGGTAATTCAAAATACAGAAATACTACCTCTATAAATTAATGAAATATGGTAGTTTACTGTAAAAATGAGAAATTACTTATAATGTTTGTACCACAGCTGCCAGTTTTTTATTCGTAAATTTTACAGATTTATTTTTACAGTGTATGAAACTAACCAAAAATCTAACCCTCATTCTAACCTTATCCATATAGCAGGTAAATGTAGTTAAGTAAAACTTCTCTATGCTTAAATTAATAGTTACAATGTTGCAAAAATATTTTACTGCTAAAATGCTAAAATAAAACCTGCAGTAATTCATAGTAACTATATTTACTATACTTATTCATAGTAACTATAGTAAACTGTATAAAATCTACAGCGGAAAAACAAAAAATATATATTATTATATGTCATGTATGATCATACCATTATGAAGCATTTTCCATACAGTAAATATTAATTTAGACCACTAATGATTCATTTACAAAATGCCTTTTTAAAAATACTTTTCATAATAGGTTTTCCTGGTTTTGAGTTAGGAATAGAAAGGAGATCTCATAAAATATGAAAACATAGTGATGACCAGCATAATCTAAATATTTTGCATTGAAAATATAAAGGAAATCTGTGAATCACATATGCATGTCCAAACAAACTGATTCAGAAAAATGATTCAATGGTTTCAGCAGTGCATATTTTGCTTCCTTTTCTGTAAAGCTGTGTATGGTATATTAATAAAGACTAAACTTCAAAAATAGCTTGTCAGAGAGAAGACAGCTGAACTGAGCAGCTGAAGTACTGTCACATTTTTGAAAAATGTAGTTGTTAAAAGCATTGCTACAGTGTAAAACCCAGTACATTACTTTAAAAAGCATGCAAACCTATTGCCTTGAAAAAAGTATTAAGTAGTACTAATAAGTGCCTGTCTTCTATTGTACACTTACTAGAGCGTTCCAGTAACTACATTTTTTTTAAAGTCTAATATACTAGATCATTTACTTCAGATATACTTGTCTTAGTTTAAGCTACTCTGCATAACTATTTTTACAACTAAATCTTTTTAAGTAAAATACGCTTTGCAAGTATTCCTAACTACTCATTTATGCAAGTTGTACAAGGGTGATGTTTTCTCAATTGAACTTGGAATTACTGAGTCTACTTACTGTATCTTCAAAAATTAATCCAGTTTACGTGCAAATTGATTGCCTTAAAGAAACAAGTACGTGTATGGAAGTACTATCAAGCATCTATTGCAAATAATTGAGAACATAATAATTGAGTTAATAGGTTCACAAGGGGTGGCTCAGTGGTTAGGACTGTTGCCTCACAGCAAGAAGGTTGCTGAATCAAGTTCCGGCAGTTGGTGTTTCTGTGTGAAGTTTGCATGTTCTCTCCATGTTGGCGTGGGTTTACTTCGTGTGCTCTAGTTGTCCACACAGTGAGAATGTGTATGCATGAGTGTGTGTGTGTAAATGAGTGTGTATGCATGTTTCCTAGTATTTGGTTGCAGATGGAAGGGCATCAAGTGCGTTAAACATATGTTGGATAAGTTGGTGGTTCATTCCACCGTGGCGACCTCTGATGAATAAAGGGACTAAGCCAAAGGAGAATGAATGAAGGAATAGTTCACAAGGATGACAACCACACAAACAAATGACATATGACAAATACAGTTCAAAGGCAATTTTATTGTAATTACCAAGATTAGCAACTGACACAAGGATAGTTGGCATCAGGGTATAATCTTTATGCAAAGAGTCACTTAAGCTTTTACTTTTTTAAAACAAAAACAGTAATATAATATAGGCTATAGGGTGACCTGGTGGCTCAGTGGTTATCACTGTTGCCTCACAGCAAGAAGGTTGCTGATTCGATGCATGTTGTTTAGTGTTATACATGTTGAAGACTAGCAAATAGACTTTCAATTGATTAAAAAAGCTGTTCATTCCGTGTAGTCACGCCTCTTCTCCATTGACTTCCATTAAAACAAAACGGCCTCTGGTCTGCTTCCTCACGTGCTGGTGTTAGCATTATCTGTTACATCTTTTGGCTAATGATTTTGGGCTTGTCATCTATTGGCTTTGCATGCTCTTGCTATGGCCACTAGGACTTTGTAGTTTTTTCCCACACATTAGGCACGCTTGAATGCACTGCTGCTTCTCACTGTTGTAACGCCATTGCATCCTCTGTTGATACTTGCTTATTTCATGCGAGTGTCATTCAAACAATTACAAAAGAGTAAATTGTTATTTTAAACCTGCAGGTTACTGTAACTCTACAAAATCTTGTAATAAGTATGTATTTTAAATCATTGAGTAAAGCTAACTTATTATATGTGAATCAGGAAAGCGGTTATATTTTACATTGCACTTTCAGCCCACAAATCCTTATCACTGCACAGACAAAACTTGTATACCATGTGTCCATGTGCTCCGACCGTCTCTCAGAAACCTAAAATAGACAAATTTCATGATTTTTTACACTTTAATTCTGTATTTTAATATCTCCTTGTGATGGTGGTTTCACTGTGTAAACCAAACGTTCTCTAAACACACATTTGCCCAAGTATGTTCAGTCAGAGAAGGTGAGTCATTAGCCGATTCACACAGCTTTATTGGCCAAAGTTAAACATTCGATTTCAAGAACAGCCTGTAAATCACAGAGGGCATTAACTGCCATAATAAGCAGTTGTAAACATTCACAGCAGTGCTGGTTTCCCAGCTTGCTCCACATGCGTGCAAACCTCCCTGAGTGTTTACATTTGTCTGACAGATAACTGAAGCAGAAGGCTTAGGGTGAGTTTGCCGTTACTGTCCTGTGAGAGCTGCTGGAGGGGAAGAGAAGGCCCCTGAAAATGGAAGTGTCAAATAAGGGTGTAACAAATGAAGAGCTCTATAATGTACAACACTATTTGTTGGAATGTCATAAATCCCAGGTTTGGAACTCTGTCTTTTTTCTTTTTTAATTAAATGAAGCCAGTCTGAATTATTTATAAAAAAAAACATATTCTTTATTTATTTATATATTTGTTTATTTATTTATTAATTAATTTATTTATTTATTTTGTTTGTTTGTTTATTTGTTTATTTATTTAAATATTTATTTTAAATGTTTATTTATTTATTTAAATATTTGTTTTATTTTTTTATTTGCTTGCTTGTTTGATTGTTTGTTTTAGAAATTTGCAGTAATATTAGTCAATAAATTTACTACATACCGCAATAACATTGTCAGTACGGTTACGACCTGGTTATTGTTCTACACTGTGAAAAATATTTGCTAATTAACAGTTTCTGTATATTTTGTTATTTATTTTCTCATTCAAGTGTTTTCTGTTTATTTACGGTTATTTAATCATCTTTCCTCTGTTGACTTTTGATGTTAAAAATTCAACTCTACAGTTTAACAAATTGACTTTTATTGACATTTCAGTTTCCCAGAGATGGGTTGTGGCTGGAAGGGCATCCGCTGCGCAAAACAAATGCCGGATAAGTTGGCGGTTCGTTCCGCTGTGGCGACCCCGGATTAATAAAGGGACTAAGCCGAAAAGAAAATGAATGAATGAATGAATGAATGACATTTCAGTGTAAAATAACAGAAAACGTACTGGCAGTCCATTACAATGCTTTTATATTATAATATACAACATCAACCCAGGCAATATGTCCCTTTAAACTATTAAAAATTATTATAAAAGTCACTTTTTTATTCATTTTGACTTTTCAAGTTAAAAGGAGTTAAGAGTTGTTGAAGGAAAGATCAAGGAGTCATAATGCAATGCATTTTTTACAGTGTACTGCAAGACAGCAAGTAGTGTTGCTGAACAGTGCATGTAAATTTGATTTATAAGAGTTGGAATGCATTTTTTAAATTAATTAATTAATTAATTTATTTTTGATGTTGCATGCATCCTTTAAAATGTCTGCAGGCCTGTTTTTTTTTTTTTTCTGACAGTCACTAATTGCCTTGATTTTGATATTTTTATGTAGCTCCCAGTTTTGGGGATGTGGGGAAAAAATGCAGGATGGGTCATTAAAACACAGCAACATATTAAGTCCTATAAACTTTATCCACAATAAAAATGGGATTCCACACTGTGGTGAAGGAAAATTTGTAAATAATTTATGTCATCTATAAATGCTATATTTTACATTTTTAATGCAGATTCATTTATTTAAAAAGTAGAAAAAAATATTAATATTATAATATTAAAATTCCTCTTGTGGCAAAACTACAGCTAATGCTAAATCACTGGTCTGGTTTTCAGTGACAATCTTTCAGAAATTCATCTAATATGCTGATTTGGTAATCAATAACATTTCTTATTATTTTTTTATGTTGACAACAATGTATATAT
>CAIGQQ010032313.1:7379-20917 GCA_903798035.1 Danio albolineatus
TGTGTGTGTGTGTGTGTGCTGCATGTAAGCCACAATTGCATGTCATTGCAGGGTCAAAGGAGTCATTTAAACAGGTTAAAAATGATTCAAACGAGCCAATTATGTGATCGCTGCTGCGACATGATGGGTGACCTTCCAGTGAAATGAAAGAACCCAAGAGCATGTCTTTCTCACTTAAAGTTGAAGGATGTCCCATGTCAGTGAGGGAGAGTTTCCATGACCTTACAGTCTCTATTCATCTTAGACAGGCAGAAGATGCTCAGTTGCAGTATATATGTAAGTCATCCCAAATGCAGACGCTCTTGCCAGTCAGTGGGATGATATCCGGAATAGTCTTAGGAAATATGATGAGACCAGGGTGTGTCAGAGGAGCCCTCATGCACGCATTATAAATCCTGACAAGTTCACCGCAGCATATCTGCAGATATAATACTCCCATAATGACATCCTCACCTTGACTCATTCCTTATTCCTGGCAGTGCAGAGCTTTCCATGGGCCTCAAGTACATTCAGCTGAATGAGATGAAACTAATGACATACAGTATTAGTCAAGTGAAAAGACAGATGATATGACTGTGAACAAACTACATTCACGTTTCACACATACTAAATGTGATTTAAACTTTCCACAGGTCTATAGTTTGCTTGTTGTAGCTATGATATGCTGGTGTGGTTCTGCACAGTGCTTTCAATAAATCTTGAGGAAACTATATGATTTCATAATATATTACAAGATTTTGCTTTTAAATGCATGTTTGCTGCAATTGGAACTCCCAGGCATTGAGGATTAATTTGTTGTCATGCTTGGAAAACATACAACTTAATTTTTAAGAAAATTCTCAGTTAAACGAGGCTAAAAAGTTGAGTGCCTGGTAAAAAAAGTTATAACATTTTTTTTTCTCCCTATATCCCTATATACTGTTTTAATATATTTTGGTAAAAACCCAAACAATCCAAACATACAAGTTAAAGAAAAATTGTTCCAAATAATTGTGTTATGTGTAATAATAATGGAACCACACAAAGATAAATGACTGAACTATGCAAATATATTTAATGCTTTGTTTATATATTTATAAATTCACTGTGGTTGTGCCCTCCTTTTTTATGTCTGTCTTTGTTTTTGTATTGAATGTGCAGTGTTTGGCTAGCCCAAACTTTGCATTCCCTCTTGTCTTTGTAATGCGCACACGATCTCTTATCCTTGTGTTTGTGACAATTGTCCATGGCATGGTATTTGGTCTTGACTCTTCAGTCAAGTTGGTCAAGTCTGGCTCCTTGGCCTGGCTCATTGTGAAAATGTACCCTGTATACATTTCTGGAGAGCACAAAATATGTAGCCAGAGCTACGTATGGCTGCATTTCATCTGTAAAATGATTACTATGGGGCCGTATGACACCGCTGATTGTTTTGTTTCTTTTCGCGCTACCAGTTAACTGCTTATCTCCATGTATATGGCTTTTCTGCTGTTACCAGTTTGCCCAATAGCTTGCCATGTACGCTGGTGGACTTGAGACACAGAGGAGTTTACTGTGATGATGGGGTTTGAGTCCGGTGAACAATGGATCCAGAAAGCAGGTAAAACAAAAGGCAAAAAATAAAATAAGTAAATAACAGGGACACAACGTGGTCAAATTATGCGGCTGCAAGGTTTTTTTTTTTTTTTTTGGATTGCTTTTGAAAACACTGTCAGTTGAGATTAGGGAATGGGGTGGTCGTGTCAATCTGTGCTTTTGAAAACAATATCGGTTGGGTTTAGGGAACGTGGTGGGTGGGGGGATTTTTTGGTCGGTCAGTCAGTCAGTCAGCCAATCAGTAGACAGCGGCCTCTAGTGGATTTACGCGAGAGCAGCTTGTGTGAATGCCACTCACGAGAGAAATCTGAGATCTGAAAAAAAACATACACAGTGGCCTCTGGTGAACTCATGAAAAGAAAAACTGCAAAAAATATATATCTATATATATTTCACACTCTCCAGAAATGTATATAGGGATATGTATCATTAATAAACCTATGTTGCCAAGCTCCTTACTCTGCCAGTGACAGCCAAGCTTCTTGCCCCATTGGCCCTGCCAACTGTCAAGGCCCCAAGGCCTTCCTGTCCCTGACTGGACCCCTGCCTTATCAGTTCCAGTGGATCCACCCTAGGCCATACCTATAGCTCTACCCAGGTCCTCTGCCAGGACCCTGGATTCAACCATCTTCTTTCTTGCTGTTCCTCTCTGGTCAGTCTCTCCAGCTACTTCTTGGCCCAGATGTCTGAGCAGTATAGAGTCCCCTTAACTATACTGTGGCATTAGGGCCCATACAGACCGCAGGTTTAGTGCCCCCTGCTGGCCTCACTTACACCACTTCCGGCAGCAACCTAGCTTTCCAATGTGGTCTCCCATCCATGTACTGACCATGGACAGCCCTGCTTAGCTTCAGTGGGCGACCATGTAAGAGTTGCAGAGAGCTAGCTGCTGGCTAAACAAATTTCATCAAAATTTCATCAAAATTTCATCAAAAATCGACTTCATCAAAAAACAAACAAACAACAACAAAAACTGCCACACACCAGTATGAAATGCTGCTGAAACCCAGTTCAATGCAAACAATGAATGTGAAGGGGGTTGGGGAGATGTGGGGAGCTTAACGTGGAAGACTCACAAACAAAAGGTTGCTCTTCAGCATGCCCTTTGACCAACACAAATAATTTGCCTGGGGGTTTCTGACCCCTTCATACCAGTAAATTTATATGTGTGTGTGTGTAAGTATATATATATGTTTTGTTTTGTTTTGTTTTTTGACTGAACCAGAACCGATTTCACCATATGATGACAATCAATATATCTCCACTTCAGTAAAAAAAAAAAAAAAAAAAACAGAAGGAGGGTAAGATAGGTCAGAAATCACAGTGTCGGGGTGGAAATGAAGAAAATACAAATGTTACACCTCACTGCCTTTTTTGTTCTCAGCTTAACAATACTTAATAATAATTGCTGTCAAATCAACAGCCTTCTTTATCGTTTTGGTTTAGAAAAGAAGTTCAAGAAAGGGCATAAGAGATAAAGCTTTCTGGTAAAAAAATGTAATTTACTACAGAATGATGTGCTAAAAGGTATAGCTGATGCAAGGTTCAGAGGTGTGACCATGAATTAAAGACAACAAAGAAGGCAATTCTGAAATCTAGCAAAAGCAGCCATGGAAGCTCTAGCAGAGATGTCACTGTTATTGTGTGCTGTGTCTTTAGAAACACTGACAGCACTGGCGGGGGAGGAAACGCAGAAGGGCACAATATGACAGAGACAGTCGAGATGAAAAACTGCCTATTGCTCATCTAAAGGTCAATGCACCAAGGTCAAACTGTGAAATAAATGAACCTGACGGACGCTCTTAAAATCTGGTGCTGCTATCATTTAATTCAAACCCAGGTTTTAATTGAAGCGCTGCAGTGACAGCATGACAGATCCGCTGTGTGCTTGATGCCTCTAGTTGGCAATATGACAAACAGGAGGGGGCCAAACACATCTGACGAAGAACTGAAACAAAAGACAGACAGAGACAGAATGTACAGTGAGATGATCATCAACTCACTTTATTTCCAAACTCATTTCATCAAGATAACCCCCTTTGTCACTTTACTGCATAGAAGCAACTGTCAGAGTCAATATTTCTGTGCATTATTTATTTGTTAACTAAACATATATATCGCAGTGTCTGTTTCTGTAGTTATGGGATGAATCACTTGGAACCTCACCCATGTTGGTACTAGAGAATATATATATATATATATATATATATATATATATATATATATATATATATATGCAATTGGGGAAATAAGTAAAGAACATGTCATGTTATTTCTTGGGAATACTATTTCTAAATGAGCTGCTGACATAGAATTGCACCAGCTTTTGGTAAAAACTCCAATAATAATTAAAAAAAAAGTAAAACAAAACAAAAATCTGAAAAATGAGTTATGTGTAATAGCAATGGAATGACACAAAGAGAAAATACCAACCTAATGAAGTGTATTTAATACTGAATATTCAAGTTACTGTAGGTGGTTGGCTGGGCCATTATACAGCTAGATTTTCTTTCTGTGAACCTGTTTGAGAGTTTCCTTGGCTGTGTTTTGGATCATTGTCTTGCTGAAATGTCCACCCTGGTTTCATCTTTATCCTTCTACTAATGTAGATGTTGGACTGAGGCAGCAAATATTTATTTATAATGATGAAGGGCAGAGGGTTGCTGAATAACTTTTGAGAGATTTCAGCTGCCATTCTACACCTCCCTTTCTTCATGTGTTCAATATTTTTTCCGTGTCATTTCATTTTATTTCACATAACTTCATCTGCAAACTAGCACCTTTAGAAATATTAAAAACGGTGACGTACTCACCCACTATATATAAATGTTACATACACAACATTTGCATATGAATTGTATTAGTTATGACTTATAATTATGTCCACATTCAATTATTTCTGCATTCAATCGGTTATGCCTTGGAATGTAAAAATTCTGAATTGTGTTGTCATTCTTTTGTACTGTATCTGTAAACATCTTATTCATGCTCTCTTATTCATGTTTTTAATATTAATCAAAAAGTTAAATAAAATAATAATAACGGATTCATTATGGTCTTGACTGAATAGGTAACTTTCTAATGTTTAACCTTTATTTAATTCATAGAGCGAAAATTATATACATCATGCAGTGCTAATTATATATTTCAGTTTATGTACCTGAAAAGTACTGTTAGGCACATGAAAAACCTGAAAATAACTGTTTATTTAAGTTTATTTATGTTTATCTTTGCTGTTTTGTATTAATTTTGTATTGCATTTTGCTTGTTGAGTTTTTTTACTTTATATTTTCACTTCAAACCATATTGATATGTGACCTTAAACTTGAAAACTGAACCAAACTGTAAAAAAAAGAAGTGATTTCTAAATTTGGTCACACTTTATTTTGATGGTCCATTTGTTGAATTTAAGTTACATTGCAACTAATTCTCATGAGATTTTAAGTAGACTTTTAGGTTGGGGTTAGGGTTGGGGTTAGGGGTAGGGTTAGTGTAAGTTGAAATGTACTTGCAAAGTTTCTTATAGTCAGTTAAATGTCTGTTGAATGTTTGTATCAACACATATTAAGTAGACTACAACTAAAATGGACCGTCAAAATAAAGTGTAAATTTACTTTGGCTTCCATTGCAGACAATGCACGAACAGGTAAGTGCCATTCTAAGTCAAACTCTCTCCTTTGTATTTCATATTTATGTTTTTATATATTTATACTACAGTAATCTAGTAATGTTTGTTTTGATGTGGCCTTTTAGGGGTTGATTTTGTGAGTACCCTTTTGCATCGTGGGAGAACTCTGTAGATGTTGTTTTATGTCTTATAAATTTAAGCTGTGAGCAGGATCCTCTGTTTTGACATCACTTAGACAATACTCTACATTATGCAAGAGATTAAAATACCAGTTCTAAAACAATCGCAATGTTTTTTAAATAGCAACCTTTCTGACAGTCAGCTGCAGATGTGAATGCATAGCGGAAGAAAGTAGTTACTCACACAAAATTATTATAATTATTTTTCTTCACACATGTTATCAGTTTGTTGTATAAATGCAATATCACACTCTGTGATATGACATTATATCAGCACTGCTGGTATGGCTGAGATGGTGGAGTTTGCATGTTCTCCCTGAAATAATATAATTTGGTTATGTGTGTGTGCAACTCCTTTAGGTCTTTATTTTGTGCTGATTAGTTAAACTACTAAAAGCTAGGAGGAGGTTGGTCTGAACATATACTGAGTCCTTGATTAATGACCTACAGGCGTACAAAAACCAAACTGTGGGTTTTTGAATAATCTGTAAGATAATTGCTAAGGATGGTCAGGGAGGATGATCAATAGTGTGTCCATAAAGTGCTGGGGGACATTGATTTTCTTTGACTTTAATTTTGGAGAGCGCACCGGAAAACTGAGGGGAGGGTCAAAGCGTACAGTAACAAAGACAGCCTTAATATCTGACGGAGAAGCATTATGAGATGTTTAGAAGTTACGCATACAAATACATCTCAGTTAATTCAGACAGTTCCAGTCATTATTCACTAAATTTTGATCCATTCTTTATACAAAACATATGGATTCTAGCCGGACATGTAGCAGATGGATGTAGTACTCTATAGTTTTTTTTTTCTGTTAGTTTTGGCAGCATTAATCAATGCACTATCAACCTTTCGCTATCGTGCTATCAACAAGACATTGTGGTGATTAAGGGAGAGATGTGTTTAGCAGCAATACTCAGTTATGCTGTGGTGTTCAAATAGTGTTAATTTGCTACCAAGGGGGTCAAAGTGTTTCAGCAAAATCTCCCCCACACCATCACACCACCAGCAGACTGAACTGCTGATTAAAGGTAGAATGGATCCATGCTTTCACGCTCTTTGTGCCAAATTTGGACCCTACCTTCAGATTATCACAGCAGAAATCAATACTCATCAGACCAAGCAGTCCTTCATCTATTGTTCAGTTTTGTCAAGCCTGTGTGAAACGAAGTCTAGTTTTGCTTTTATTAGCTGACAGCAGTGTCAACAGTGTGCTCTTCTTCTGCTGCTGTAGCTCGTCTGCTTCTAGGTTTGGCTAGGCTAACCGAACCGAGCTTGTGTATGTTTGACCCCCATTTCCTGGTTCATTGACTAGTGCTCAGTGATGTGCTTGGGGTGCGGTTTGCTTGGGCATCCCAGACCAGGTTGCAAGAGGTGGTCTGAAGTGTGGTTCAGTTGGGCTCAAGTATGTTACACTTGCAGTGTGAGTGCAAAGCTTGCCGGACCGAAAAACATCAGATTTAAGAGACCGTTTCATATGGATTTATTAATCATTCTTTACTATTCAATGAACCTGAACTGTGATAGTTTATCAAAGATACAAAGCTCTCCCAGCACGTTAGATGCCACCTTCAGCAAACCTCCTAATATATGCAGCATGATGACTTTCATGAAAATCTATGAGCGTCAAAAGTGGTGAATCTGTTCACCACCAATAAGTCTCCCAAATGACTTAAAATTATACAAAACAATATAACTTGAAAGCAATCTCCATTGTCCTGAGCGAGAGTGCTTCTCTTCCTAACTGAACAGTCACATCATCTATGATGTAGGCATGCTCAGGGTCGGAAGATAAAAATACACTATGAGTGCGGGCTGAGGAGGAGAGGGGCGGAGAACAACAGCGCATGCATGGTTTAAGGCAACTGTGCCTAATGTGAGTGTGATCTGAAACAGGTGCATTTCCAGGTTCTTTTGACAAGTGTGAGTGCTCTGAATCCAGCCCAGGCATGGTTCAGTTGGCCAGTCCTGGCCCAGTTGGAAGAGGTGTGCCAGAGCGCAGTCTGGTTGGGCTTTGGCTTGGTACACTTATAGTATGAGTGCAAAGCACGCCTGAGTCCAAAACTGAAGACATGACGTCACTTTTAACAGACTGCTTTATATGGATTTATTAATCATTCTTACTTTTCAATGAATGAGAATTGCCATAGTTTATTAAAGACGCAATGCCCTCACTGCGCGTGAGCTGCACCTTCAGCAAACCTCCTAATACTGTACATGCAGCATGATGACTTTCATGATAATTTATGAGCGTCAAAAATTGTGGATCTGTTTGGCACAATCACGCTTTGGCACGGTTTAAGGCAACTGTACATAGTGTGAGTACGCCCTGAGTTACAATCAGCTGAAACAGTCTAGTCCTAGCATCAACAAGGCATTTTCACCCACAGAACTGATGCTCACTATATAGATTATATATTTTTTTCTTCTGACAATTCTTTGTAAACCTTTTTGTTAATTGTGTTTTTGACATATTCAGCAGATTATCTTGACCAAGTCAAAAATCCACTGAATTGCTGCCATGTGATTGAATGCCATAAGATAAAAATAATAACAACAACAACAATAGTAATAATAATAGTAATAGTAATATATTAATAGAAATAATAATCTTAAATCCTTAAACCCTTTCCACTGTGTCACAAAATGGAAAAAAATCTTTGGATCTTTGAAAATGTTATGTACAATGGCAGTCCTTGAAGCTGAAAAATGTTGAGAATCAAGGGTGTAACAATAAAATAAAAATGGCAAATGTCTTTTATTGTTTGCCATTGACAAAGCTGCACTTTATGATTCGTGCTTCAGTAAAGATTAATAATAACCATTTATTTATTCATTCCTTCTTTTTCCTTCAGATTAGTCCCTTTATTCATCAGGGCTCACCACAGTGGAATAACAGCCAACTTATTCAGCATATGTTTTACACTGCGCATGCCCTTCCAGCCACAACCCAGTATTGGGAAATATCCACTCATTCACTTTAGTTCATTCAATTCACCTATAGCACATGTCTTTGGACTGTCGGGAGAACCGGAGCACACAGGGGAAACCCAACACTGGGAGAATATGCAAACAAACAGAAACGCCAACTGGCACAGCCGGGGCTTGAACCAGCGACCTTCTTGCTCGGAGGTGACAGTGCTAGCCACTGAGCTTCGTGCCTCCTACTGTAACCATTTATTTTAAACAACTTTAAAAATCTATGATAATGTAGAAACACGCATGAAACATTCCTGTTAGGAAACACTGTATTTTTAAAGACAGTAAAGACTGAATATTTTATGTTATCACACAAGGCACTTTGAGATGATCTTACAGGGTTTTTCTTTATCTATGGAGTATGGATATTTTTGATGGTTGTGTAAAAGGGCAGGGTTCAGCATGGCAGCTCTTTCATTCCAATCCACTGTCAAAAAAGGATGCAGCCAGAGCTCCTCTGATCAAAGCCATCATGATCTGCTGTAAGTCTCTGTGTTGCACGCTTCAACAACCAGACTGCATTTAAACAGACACTAGTTTAACAGCATCAAATCCCTGATCAAACACTTGGCTGAACAACTGCTCTCACAGCACCAGGGGAAACATTCAAACACCTGCTCCAAAACTTTGAAACAGTAACTTATTTAAACACATTTCCAGCCAGAGAATTCTGGATCATCTAATTTAAAGCTAAATTAAAGTGATCGAGATATGGAAAATCAAAATTCCCTTGATCTATGACATACCATAAGATGTTGTTGTTTTATATCCAGTAAGTTTCAGTACTCAAAACGTTCTTGTTAATCTTAAAACAGTTTAAACTGAAGCCGATCTTCTAAAGTGACAATTTTTGGAATCTCTTTTTAACATAATATAGTGTGTCTAAGCTCTGCCTGTGCCGAAAAAGATAAACAGCTACATCCACATCACTGTTTGTTAAGCTCAGTGCACTGTCTACGGTTTGTGCTGCAGTAGGTAAAAAATAAATAAATAAATAAATAAATAAATAAATAAATAAATAAAGGTCTACAGGTCAACACAGAAACCAAATGATAAAGATGCTCCTGCAGGAGCCTACAACACAATGTGCAATGAAAAACACATGCATTGCCTTCCTTCTGATACCAACATTATTGACCTTATTCATCAATGCGGAAGTGCACTCGTTTTTGCGATTGCTTTAGAACTTCCGATTCAGTCATATATGGGAGAAATGACTAGGAATAATAAACAGCAGAAAACGGTCAGACTACTCGCTCTACAAGCAAGTGTTTGCATGACTATAGACAAAACAAAATAATATAATAAGAAAATGTCAGTTTGCAACATCAAACAACAGAACAAGCTGTTTTAATGTCTAAAAATGAATGGAAGTGAAAGGGACCGGAAGTCTCGAACCAAAAAAGATTCAAATGGCTGCACTCGCTCGCACACAGAGAATAATGTGAATAGGAAAGATTAGAAAAAAATTAATAACCACATTGGTAAGAAAACTTTGAATTTTTTTAACTTAATTTGAAAACAGATCTGTTTGTAAACAGGGAGACATGGTGGAGCAGTGGGTAACAGTTGCCTCACAGCAAGAAGGTCGCTGGGTCAAGCCCAGGCTGGGCCAGTTGGCGTTTCTGTGTGGAGTTTGCATGTTCTCCCCGTGTTGGCGTAGGTTTGCTCCGGGTGCTCAGTTTCCCCCACAGTCCAAAGACATGCAGTTCTGGTGTATGAGTGTGTCTGAGTGTGAATGGGTGTTTCCTAGTACTGGGTTGCAGCTGGAAGGGCCTGTGTAATACATATGCTGGATAAGTTGGCAGTTCCTTCTACTGCGGCGACCCCTGATGAATAAAGGGACTAAGCCAAAAAGAAAGTGAATGAATGTTTATAAACAATTAAACGCTTAGTTTTTAGAAAGATTGAGGCTGTTTACGCAATGTTTTCCTTGCATTTTGAAAAAGGTTTTTCACCACCACAACAACATTTTCAAAATAATCCACATTCCCACATATCTGCAAAAATGGATATTATGCAAGCATTTGATGTCTTCGTTTTCATCCCTGGTTTAACATTTCATCAGTATTTGTTTAATCAGTACCTAAATCATAGTAGCATTTTTGAAGGATGAAGGCTGTCAAACATACATCTAAAAGTTTACGTCAGTGGCCTACAGATCTTCTTTCCAATTTTAAATACACAAAACTGCAATCACACCAGTAGGCATTCAGTTCAGAGTGTATTACTCATGATGCTAAATCAGAAGGTGCACTCCAATGCGGAACATTAAAACATGACAGAAAACAGACAATTATTTCTAAAGCATGATACTTTTTTTTAATGTAAAAACTATGATAAAAGTTTAAGCGAACCCCAGGACACAGTATAAAAATTTACAAAAAGGCAGTTTATGACCCACTTAAAAATCAAGATTGATTAAGTTTGGTAACTCACTAATTAACAATGAAACTGAAGTACATGAACTTGATGAATAATACTCTTAATTCAGAAAGATACTAATAAAGAAATAGGTTTTATGGCTTTATTATAGTTTTTAAATAATCTCATGCACTATGAAGATGATGCAACAGTGGAAAACACTGGGATTTGTTTTAAGAGCAAACTTGTTTTACAGATTCTTTTCATCAAATATATTCAAGGAAATCCCCTGAAGGATGTTCTTATTTCAACTTGAGCTAACGGCTATTGGCACACATGCACAAACACACACTGGTGCTCATAAGCCCCAACAGAGTCTGGCTGCAGCTGCTGAGTATTGGGTCCTGCCAGATGAAGCATTTTCCCAGAAGAATAAGGGTCTGGAGAAAGCAGGTTAGGGCCAGTCCATTAGGCTGAACAGGACCGGACCAGCAGGGCATCACTCAGAGCACAGCATTCATTAATGGCTGCAATTCAAACATGGGCGTTGGCACAGCTTCATTATACCGATTCGGGGCGAGTTTCGTTGTTTCCTTTAGATGACTGCAATGGATCAGATTCAAATTTCTGAATGGATCAGGATATTACTTTATATAATATGGAAATCCTATATTAATTGGTATCAAGAGATTATGTATTATCCTTCACACTATTTCAAACCAATTAATTCACATCAAAAAGGAATCATACCAAACATATGGATCCAATAACAACTAGTTTAATTACATAGAGATTTTTATATGAAATGTAATTAATTAAATAACAATATTACATACAAACACCAATTATTATTATAAAGGTTTCTGAGCACATAATGAACTAGGTAGCATTTTGATGCACCATTCAGTTTTTATGAAGTTATGAAACTCAACTTTGCCCTCAGTTAAATCAGTTTGCTTTCAATTATTTTATTGCCTGTAAGGTAGTGTACACCCAAAATTAATTAAATCTCCTTTTTATCCACTATAAAGACACACATTGCAGCCATCAGGAGACTGCAGATGAGCTATCTGTGGTAAAGTTTTTACAATATATTTCATTTAAAATGCCATTTCCAGACTTTGAGATGTCATTGGAATGACTTACTGTACAGAAGTCCTGTGATGCCTTGCGCTGCTGTGCACTTTATTAATGCTCAAAGTATATAAAAAGTAAAAAAAAATATCACATATTTTCTATAAATACACAAGTTCAAAGCTGTTCATAGTATCACTGTGCTTAAACCGTGAAAGAGAGTGAGAAACAGCTGATGATGTTTGTAGAAGGTCACTATTTCCTCTGAGTAACATCTGGAAAAACACTTACATGTTGAGTCTCTTTTGCTCATTGTTCAATTTTTCATCCAGGCTAATGTCATCTGACAGCAGAACTTCTGTACTCTGTACTTTCCACAGAAACAATGGCAGAAATACAGTGTTGTAGCTGTTTGTCTAACAATCTTCCCAACAATCTACTTCTCTACATTTACACACTATATCACATTTTTAGATATTTGAGAGGTCATTATCTCAAATAAAATGGCAACCAGTAATAAAACTGGGAGGTGGGGATTTAAGAAAATGGAAAATGCCACATGTGTAACAGCAGAAAGTTCTAGAGAGGTTCCCCAGACATGGCTAAGAATAGTCCAGACAGACTCCAAACCAAACAAACCATTAAACATTTCTATCTTGCTCAAGGGACACATTGGGTTTAAACACCTGCAAGGTGTTGAAAGTTCACTATTTTATTTGCGCACCTCATAATATAAGATAGAACAGTATTCCACTAAAAATATCCAGACATTCCCCAAATGTTCATTATTTTACTCACTAAATTACCAACCAGCTCACAGGTTAGTACATGATGTTTACACACAATGTCCTAGACAAAGTACACTTACAATACAGATTTGCTTGAAACTTAGCTCAAATTTAAGAGAAAATTATTATTAATTACAAAAATTGTATTAAGTTCTATTGATGCCAATAATAAAATGTATAAAAATAAATAAAATGTTGTGTCTGTGGGCGCCACGATGGCGTAGTGAGTAGCACATTTGCCTCACAGCAAGAAGGTGGCTGGTTTCAGCCCCGGCTGGGTCAGTTAACATTTCTGTGTGGAGTTTGCATGTTCTCCTCGTGGTTGCGTGGGTTTCCTCCGGGTTCTCCGGTTTCCCCCACAAGTCTAAAGACATGTGGTATAGGTGAATTGGGTAGGCTAAATTGTCCGTAGTGTATCATGAGTGTGAATGAGTGTGTATGGATATTTCCCAGAGATGGGTTGCAGCTGGAAGGGCATCCGCTGCGTAAAAATCATGCTGGATAAGTTGGTGGTTCGTTCCACTGTGGCGGCCCCGGATTAAGAAAGGGACTAAGCCAACAAGAAAATGAATGAATGAATGTTGTGTCTGTGAAGAATAAAACAAATAAAACTTTCTTTCAGCTTTATAATAAAAATGAAGATATATCTGAGAGATGTATGTCCCTCCTTTAAATGATATTCAGCTAAAACTCACATCAACATATTTGTAAAGAGATCAAAGAGTAAATCTAAAGTCTTCTGAAGAGACATGATTGCATTATATGATAAACAGATTAATTTAGGTTTTCATTTTTTCATTTTCATTCATTTACATATAAACTCAAAACATCAAACATGAATCAAATCAAACATAAACATAAGATTAAACAAACCTGTTTGATTTGTTGATTGATTGATTGCTTGATTGATTGATTGATTGATTGATTGATTGATTGATTGATTGATTG
>CAIGQQ010032323.1:0-18505 GCA_903798035.1 Danio albolineatus
TCTTAAGTAAAGTCAACTAAACACTTTAAAAGCAGTAGGTTTACTCATTTTGTTTAGGTAAAGTCAACTAAACACTTTAACAGCAATAGGTTTACTCATTTTTCTTATATAAAGTCAACTAAACACTTTAAAAGCAATGGGTTTACTAATTTTTCTTATAGAAAGTCAACTAAACACTTTAAAAGCAATGGGTTTACTCATTTAAGTAAAGTCAACTAATCGCTTTTAAAGTAAAGTTTACTCAATGTTTTTTGGTAAAGTCAACAAATCGCTTTAAAAGTTGCTTATTTAAGTAGAGTGCTTTTTACAGTGTACCTCAATCTTTACTGAATAATTAATAAAGTCAAATAAACTTCAAAAATGCATGCAATACATTTCTCCTGTATATTTAATTAACATAAAATAAAATCTGTTACAACATAGCTATGTGATATTGAGAAACCTTACCTTAAAAGGATTCAAAAATTGCTTTACTCCCAACTGTATTATAAAACAAACCAGACAAGAGCTGCAGGCTTGAAGGGTTCAGGAGTGATGATGATGATGAGAGCTCTGGTATTTTCAGCTTTTCTATGCGTGTCTGTCCAGCCCCTTTATTTGACACGGCTGATTTTCCAACAGCCATCAGCACAGTGTGAGCACCAGATGTCAATAATTCCTATCTCATTGTCTGAAGCGCCCGTGGCAAACTTGTGCGGCAATGGCAACAACATCAATTCAGAGCTAAAACAGCTTTTGAAAAGGAGATTATTTTCCATGGATGACAGTGGATAACTTTTTATTTACTGGTGCATCAACTGTGAGCATTGTACTATTTGGTTATATTGTCCTATGTTGCATTGATATAGTTTTATAGACATTGCATGCATTTAGGAAACGCCATTTTTCTAAATTACTGCTTAGTCTTATTTGAAGTTATCCTGATAGGAGTAACAGAGTATTGTTCAACTCTTCCTTCATCATTTCAATCTTCTGATATCTTAGTTCATCTTCAGAACACAAATTAAGCTATTTTAGATGAAATCCAGGAGCTCTCTCATCCTCCATAGACGGCAAGGGTGCCAAGACTTTTAAAGTCCAGAAAAGAAACCAAAATCATTGTCAAAAGCTTTTTTTTTACGTGTTGTCAGTTGTTCAACTGTAATCATATGAAGCTTCAAGGACACATTTCTTGAAGATTTGGGCAACTATTTTTGAACTGTTTTGTTTTTTTGGTGTAGAAAAGTGTTCTTGGAGCTTCGTATGATTATAGTTTAACCACTGAAGTCACATGAAATGTTTTGACAATGTTTTTGGTTCCTTAAACATCTCCAACATAGGTTCATTCTGAAAACGTACCCCTATATACATTTCTGGAGATCGCAAATTATGTAGCCAGAGGTTTGTATGGCTGCATTTCACCTTTAAAATGAACGCACTGTTACCAGTTTGTCCGATAGCTCTACACATGAGTATACATTTTACTTTAAAAACGATTAGTTGACTTTACTTTAAAAAAGTGAGTAAATGTTGCTTTTAAATTGATTAGTTGACTTTAATTTAAAGAGTCCCTTTTATACATTAAAAAATTTTGGTGGTCTTCAACAACAGGCTGATGTGCATGCAAGGTCAAAAAACACACTCATTGTCTCATAATATGCATTTATTTTGACCTCATTTTCCCAGCGACTCCCAAATGAATCGTTCAGAAATTTATTTGTTCCTAAACCCCTCCTTAGCGCGATGCTAATCTGTGCTGATTGGACCGATGACCCAGTCTGTTGCGATTGGTCAACAGCGCTCAGTACGAGAGAATGCCCACCACGGCTTATCAATATTGAAGTAGTCAGAGTGCATAGTGTATACGTGAGCACATCTGCCAACACTCTCGTTTTTTCCGGGAGTCGCCCATATTTCATCTAACGACACCCTTCCGATTTGTTATTTATGCCAGAAATGTCCCTGTGCTCACTATGGCCAGTCCGCCCCTTCATACATCAATAGTCTTTTCTGATCCTTCCTTTAACAAACGGCCGACGAATCCCTCGTTGTAAGCGTGTAGTTTTCTGAAGCCCCCCTCAAAGGGAACACAGCACAAGGCTGGGGTATAATACTGAGGCATTTTTGCAAAAATAAACCTCAACCAGGTGACACGGTGGCACAGTAGGTAGTGCTGTCGCCTCACAGCAAGAAGGTCGCTGGTTCGAGCCTCGGTTGGGCCAGTTGGCATGTTCTCCCCGTGTTCGCATGGGTTTCCTCCGGTTGCTCCGGTTTCCCCACACAGTCCAAACATATGCATTATAGGTGAATTGGGTAAGCTAAATTGTCCGTAGTGTATGAGTGTGAATGAGAATGTATGGCTGTTTCCCAGAGATGGGTTGCAGCTGGAAGGGCATCCGCTGCGTAAAACAAATGCTGGATAAGTTGGCAGTTCATTCCACTGTGGCGACCCCAGATTAATAAAGGGACTAAGCCGAAAAGAAAATGAATGGATGAATGAATAAAACTCAACCTCTGACTCTTCACAGTTTCATCTTTGGGTTGTCCGCACATTTCCAATAATATCCAGCTGAGCACAGCGTCTTTGCGACATCATTTAACAGGCGTCTTCTACAGTGTTCTTTTCAGTGTTGCCAGATGTAGCTGACTGATTCCAGCCCAAAACCTATCCAAAAGGTTTTTAACTGCACAATCAAATTCAAAACCGCCCAATCTGGCAACACTTGTTGTTTTTCTCGCTACTGTGTTTGTGGCCGGGGCCAGGGGTTTTAAATTCTCCCGGGTTTTCACACGCACAAATGGGCGGGGCTTAAGTTTCGTATCCACGTCACGCCGAAACAGCTAAAGACTCGTTATCAAGATGATTCATTTGAAGCACTGCGAGTCGACTATTTTATAGATGAATTAATAGTTTTAAACACTGTGCACTTACAGATTTAAGCCTTAGCTGGAGATTTCACTTCACTTAGAGCTGTGCTACACACTGCATGCAAGCTCATTTTCAAAACCCATAATAGGGGCTGTTTAAAATTAGAGTAAATCTGTCGCCTTACTTCTCCAACTGTAAATATATCAATACTTAGAATTTCAACATCTAATACCTAAAAGAATGAAGTTTTTCCAACTCAATTATTACAAAAAATAAATTAATAAATTGATAAATAAAAATAAAGATAATAAATTAAGTAGAAGCTAATTAATTCACACTGTAAAAAAAAGTCGAACCAACTTAAAATAACTAGGTAACCTATCACACACACGTTTTTGAGTAAACTGAAGACCACATAACTCAAAATATTTTGTTAAAGCTGTTAGTTCTACCAACAAAAGTTCTGATGTTTATCTAACAAATAACAGAACAAAATATTTTATGTTTGCTGAAAGCAAGTATGAAAGAACGATACATAATGCATTTAATAATAATGTTTAGAATTCAAATGAAATTTTTATTTATTTTTTATTTTATTTTATTTTTTATTTTATTTTTTATTATTGTGTCCAAAACACAATAAAAATTCAGCAAACGGTTTGAAGTAAGCCACCTTCAGCATTATGCATGTTTGTACACAGCTATTACTGAACGTTTCCACTAGTTTGTAAATTTTATAACATCGTCTCAACATAAAATGACAGTTGTTAGCATTTAAAACACACACATAAACAAAAAATAATAATCTAATTTGGGTAAATTTTAAATGACACTACACTTAATCAATGCAAAACATACTATACTGTTTTGGCAGATGAACAAAGTGCATTAATTCAGAACAGACATAAAAGGATGAGTACACCTTAAAAAAAAATCGAGGTTAAAACCATATAAAAAACATTTTGTATTTACATTTAGTTTTTGATAGATCAAAACAGAATTCAATAATATTGCGTATTAGAACTCAAACCTTAGTCGAGTTTAGTATGCTTAACATTTGAATTTTTACTGCACATTACAGTGTTTAAAAAATTAATAAATAAAATACAACAAGAAGGGCACGTAAACGCAAAACTTACGTCTTTGTAATAGTTCAACAACAAAAAATGCACGTTTTTATCATTGAAGCACCATATTTGTTGGACAAATTAAGCATTAATTGTAAACATTTCAAATAAAAATATTTTAGTTCAGTTTATTTTGAAAATTGTACTCAGAGAACTTTTCGTTTGTTGGCTTTTTTACAGTGTATAGTTGTAACAAGCTAAATTCATTTGTGTAAGTTTCCACTTTTTACAGTAAACTGTAAAAATGCTGGATTCCACACAATAAATTTTTGTCGAGACAACATGAAGGAATAAATTAACATTAGTTGAACATAAAACGGGTGCCACGGTGGCGCGTGAGTAGCACGTTCGCCTCACAGCAAGAAGGTCGCTGGTTCGATCCCCGGTTGGGCCAGTTGGCATTTCTGTGTGGAGTTTGCATGTTCTCCCCGTGGTTGCGTGGTGCAACCTCCGGGTGCTCCGGTTTCCCCCACAGTCCAAAGACATGTGGTATAGGTGAATTGGGTAAGCTAAATTGTCCATAGTGTATGTGTGTGAATGAGAATGTATGGATGTGTTTCCCAGAGATGGGTTGTGGCTGGAAGGGCATCCGCTGCGTAAAACAAATGCCGGATAAGTTGGCGGTTCATTCCGCTGTGGCGACCCCGGATTAATAAAGGGACTAAGCCGAAAAGAAAATGAATGAATGAATGAATGAACATAAAACATTTAAGTTGTCCCAAAAAAACTTCAGGAATTGTGTTGTTTCAACTCATTTTAAATAAGTAGTTTGCACAAACCGCAAACATCCTATTCTGAGTGTAGTTGTCAGCCCAAAATCCTAGATCCTAAAACTACATCAATGGACATCTTATTTATTCAGCTTTCAGGAGACGCATACATGTCAATTTCCACAAATTGACACTTTTTTGTGGTCCAGAGAGTCACATATAGCTTACAGTGGAAATTTCATGCATATTACTTGTGTTCATGTTATTTATTTATTCATTTTTTGATGCATAATAAAAAATAAGTTCATAATAAAATATAACAAATGATACATTTCTTTGCTTCAGACATGGGCTTTTGTCTGCCATCACTATTGATAATGAACAAGGGATGATGATTCATTCAGGATGGAGCTATTGGGAATCAATCTGAATGTACAATATCATTCGTGATACACGTTTACAGGCACATGTTTGGCCTCACCATTCATGCCACCATTTAACAATGTGAAACATCAGCTGATCGCAGCACTGACGACATAAATATTGATCATGAAGCCTTATGAAACAATGATCTACAGGGATAGTTCACACAAAAATTCTCTCATAATTTACTCATAACCTTATTTCACTTGTTCCAAACCGGTTCGAGTTTCTTTCTACTGTTGAGCAAAAAAAGAAGATATTCAGAAAAATGTTGACTTTTATAGTATTTTTTTGCTACTAGTATAGATGTCAATGGCTGAAATTTGCAGTATTCTTTAGGATATATTCCTTTGTATTCAACAGAAGAAAGAAAGTCATTAGTTTATAATCTGATTAGTGTTAAAATTGTAGGTAATTTTCATTTTTGTGTGAACTGTCCCTTTGAGATTTATTATAGCAAATGCATATATTTTCATATAAATTCAGAATCGTTTTGCATTAATACTTTTGTTTCTTAGATGACAATATAATAATAATAATAATAATAATAATAATAATAATAATAATAATAATTACTTACATTTCTATAGTGCTTTTCTAGACACTCAAAGCGCTTTACACAATGGAGAGGATCTCCTCATCCACCACCAGTGTGCAACATCCACCTGGATCCAGCATCCAGCCATATTGCACCAGACCGCACACCACCTACCAGCTGATTGGTGGAGAGGAGACAGAACGATTAAGCAAATTATGGTTAGGAGGCCATGATGGACAGAGGCCAATGAGCAGATCTGACCAGGATGCCGGGGTTAAACCCCTACTCTTTTCAAGTGGGATTTTTAACGACCACAGAAAGTCAGGGCCTCGGTTTAACGTCTAATTCGAAAGATGGCGCTCACTGAGCAGTATAGAGTCCCCTTCACTATACTGGGGCGTTAGGACCCACACAGACCGCAGGTTGGCCGCCCCCTGTTGGCCTCACTAACACCACTTCCGGCAGCAACCTAGCTTTTCTATGTGGTCTCCCATCCAGGTACTGACCGGGCGCAGCCCTGCTTAGCTTCAGTGGGCAACCATGTGAGAGTTGAAGAGAGGTAGCTGCCGGCATAATATGCAAATAATCAAATAATCAATCATGCATTTCCACAAACTGTAAGAAATCTCCGTTTATATTTACAGTAACTGACAGTGACTACAGTTTCCAGCAAGTATTTAGACAATTTAGATATTTGCATTCTTCCAAACAATACGGTATGCATACCTGTCAACCCTCCCGTATTCCCGGGATTCTTCCGTATTTTACAGTTCTATCCCGCTATCATCCAGTAAAGGTATTTTCTCCCGTATTTTCAGTCGTTCTCCGACGGGTGTCAGTAAACATTAAAGAGCCGATCCTCCCTATTCGCAACCCATACCGCCGAACCACCAGGAGCCGCCCCTTGCTCTTAAATGTGAGTCTGTTCTTTGCTTTCGTTTTATTTAGGCATGAAACACTTTAGAATAAACATAAAAATGGCGGGATTCCCTTTGCTTTTCATTACAGGTGCCATCGCTCCTCCTATGCAATCCTAAAAAACTGTCATAAAGCGGTGCGTGACTGTCAGCTGACGTGCTCCATAGTGATAAATAGAGACTGTTTCCCAAACGGATTCTGTATGCTCGATTAGAAGCGCAGCGAAAGTCTGGGTTTGGGTGAGTGTTTGAACAGACATATACACATAATCAATAATAATAACAACAACATCTAAAGATGTCGATATTGATGTTTTTTTTTTTTCAAACAAAACTAATTTTGACCTACATGAGCATAAAATGTTAGGAAAGTAATCGAATGTTTTTATTATAACGTTAGATGTGTGCAGTTTTAAAGTGACACCTCTGTTATTTAATGTAATCAAACAAAAAAATCTAAATAAGATTCATTCACTGCTCTTTAATCAGAATGTGTAAGATATGCAGTGAAGAAAAGGGTTAATGAGATTTGATAAATTGATTCTATTTCTTTATAATAGCTCATTTTAATAAGCTAAGCTGTTTGCTAATGTATTTTATCAAATTTTCTTTTGTAAATAATTATATTAAAAAGTATTACTGACCGTTTAACTGTTTATTTACATTGAAACAGCTCCAGAAGGACATATTTAATAGGGGGGGCGAGGGGGGGTGAAGAGATCCCTTATTGTTGACAGTATGGGTATGGCTACAATTATAATATTTAACTTGATGTGCACTGCATTTTGTATAGTAAAAGTCAATCCAAACAATGTTCTGAACAATTTTTGCATTCCTTCATTTAAACTATGCAAATATTAAAACAATATACAGCTCACATGAAATGGACTTTATGGTTTATGGTGCAAAAATCACACCTCTTCAAATCATTACTCTGAGTTTCTTTTTCTTGAGCACGTTTCCTTGGAGGCCTGGGGACAAAAGTACAGAAATGTTCTTCTCAGAGGAGTCCTCTTGCAGTCTTAAAAGTTTCATGATCCTGGAATATTCCTTCAACCATGCTATAATAACTGAAAAATGCAACTGATTTAACCTGTGTGGAGCTTCAGCGTGTTCATCAGAGCAGCTTTCTGATACTTTCGTTTCATTAGGCTGCATTGTTTTAATATTTAGCTATGATTTACATTGAGCATACAAATATAAGCTCTGCTGTGCAGTACACTGTGCCTAGCAATGCCATTTATTTTAGAACTATATGTTCCCAAAATATAATAACCTCATAGGTTTCTGCAGAAAAGAGGCACTGGGGGCTGTGCTTTGTTGAAAATATACATTTCTGAAGTAAATTAATATTATTGGAGCAACTTTTTCCAACCTTTTTAACAATTCATATTTAATTAAACGTTACTTCAAGAGTTCACAGTTAGCTGATGATTGATTATAAAGCTTGTTTGGCATGCTGTCCTGGGAGAGAGCCCTGAGCTCATAAGATCCTCGAGCCCGGGGCTCCCTCCCGTTGCAAGGAGAGAGGAGAGTTTGAGCTCAGGTAGATCTCGAGAACTCCCCAGCTGTAGTAGCTAATGAACAGATAGGGATTGCTCTTTTAAAGAGATAACTACTTACTAGGTCCATGTCCATGGTGTTGAGTTGGATTAGTCAATTAACTTAAGCTGCTCGTTTTTGGACGGTGGGAGGAAACCGAAGAACCTGGAGGAAAACCATGTGAGCACGAGCAGAACTTGCAAACTCCACACCGAAACGTGGGCTGGCTTGGTAAGGACTAGAACCAGAGACTGTCACGGTTGGGGTTCATGCACACCTTCTGTGTTGTCTTACTGCGTGTCGTGTTGTCACGTGGGGTTGTTTTCCATGTGCGTTTGTTGTGGTGCGTCAGTTTGTTTTGTCACGTGTTATCAGCCAGCTCCAGCTGTTGTCGATCACCGCACCTATTTCAGGGCAGCATTTTCCTTGCTCATTGTCAGTTCGTTGTGGTGGTTTCATGTTACTCTCTGTGTCTCCGTCAGGACTCTTGGTGGCTTTGTGCGTCAGACTTTCCTGTGCTGTGATATCCGACGGAGACTTTCCAGTTCTCATTCCCGCAGCGAGTGTTGCCGTTTGTTTGTTTTTTTTTGTTGACGCGCTCTTTGTGATTGCTTCGCAAATAAAATCACTTGCAATTGGATTCCTTGTTGACTTTTGTTTTTTTCAACGTGACAGAGACGTTCGTGCTGTGGGGCAACAGTGCTAACCACTGGGCCACGTGCCACCCATCTAGAAAAAGAGGAGGAGTAGGGGTGGAAGGGGGGATTCTTCAAAACGAAGATGGCTGTGATATGGAACTTAGGGTATTTATAGTGGCTTAGGAATCGTCTGATTGGTCAATCATGAATTGAATAATGCGAGGCCAGCTGCAGGCAATCATCTCCACGTGATCCTCTCCAAATTAGTTTATAAATAAACTTCACTTACGGTGACTGAGAGAGCTCAAGTAAACACACACATATAGAACAACAAAAACAAACTGAGAAAACATCATCAGATTAACAACACGTGTGCACACATATTCTTACAACACATGCAAATAAAGAAACGTATTGCAAATAGTGCTGGCCACAACTTAAATATGTTGGGGACCCCAAAAAGGGACAAACCGACTGCTTCCTGTTTAAAGTTAGCAGTGTTGCTAAAAATCTAAAAGATATGTTGTTAATAAAAAGGTATGTTGTTTGTTTCTTTGAATGTTTTTAACAATAATTGCGCAATTTGTTCAATTATAAGAGCTAATAATAAATACAAACAGCAAGCATAAAAAAAAAAAAAACGGAAGAATGTATTGCAAACAGTGCAGACCACAGTAGAAATGAGTTGGGGACCCCAAAAAGTGGCAAACCGGCTGCTTCCTGTTTAGAGTCAGAGGTGTTGATAAAGAGCTGAGATAAGTTTTTTGTTTACTTTAACATTAATTGTGCAATTTGTCTGATTATTAGAGGTAATAGATTCAAACAGCAAGGAATCATGGTGTTAAATGAACACAAAAAAAAAACTCTTTGACAACACCTAAACAGGACTCTTAAGGCTGATTTATACTTCTGCATCAAGCACACGCGTATAGTCCGGCGCAGTCTAAAGGCTGGTTTATACTTCTGCGTCGCGTGATCGGCGTGACCTACGGTGCAAGTTATGCGCGTTGTCATGCATTTATACTTCTGCGCGCTGTTTGTGTTGCTCTGCAAGTGTTTACAAGTGTAGAGCCCCTTGAAGGAGCTCCAGATGGAAACTGTTGTTTTGTGTTTCCTGATTATTAAAGTTGTTGCACGCCCACCGGTTCCTGTCTCTGGATGAGCGAGTTTTAGCTACTTGCACATTAAGGTAGCGTTCAGAAAAAACAAAACACCAGTGAAGAAACTCGACACTCAAGGAACATAAAAACCTACTGCCAGCTAGCGTTTCGGAAGTGTTATTGCAGAGCAACACATTACGCCTGCCTTGTGTTGTCGTGCATTTATACTTCTGCGCGCTGTATATGCTGCTCTGCAATAACACTCCCGGAACACTAGCTGGCAGTAGGTTTTTATGTTCCTTGAGTGTCGAGTTTCTTCACTGGTGTTGTGTTTTTTTCTGAAAGCTACCTTAATGTTAAAGTGGCTCAAACTTGCTCATTTTGAGTCGGGAACCGGCGGACGTGCAACAACTTTAATCATGAGGTAAACACGAAACGTTTCAATTTAGAGCTCCTTCACAGGACTCGACACTTGCAAACACTTGCTCCATCAGGCTCGTGCACTCTCACCCCTGCCCACACTCGTCAGCACGACCCAGCCGACCAATCACAGAGCTTGCGCTACGTGTCGTTTCGATGTGTAGTTAAATTTTTTGAGAGGTGCGCATCAGCGTCGGCCATGGAGACCACGCGCGGGCTTCGCCAGGGCATACATGTGCAAGTATAAATCAGCCTTTACACCCATTTCACATGGGGCTTCAGCGTCAACGCTTGACAGAGGACGTGTCTGAAGTTGGGGCTGACGCGATCGTCATAGCAGCGTCAGCCAATGAAATTAGTCAGCAATCGGCTATTGTCTGAGCTGTTGTATTTGCAAACAGTGATCTGATTGGTTGACGCTTACATTGGCCCTTGAAAAGTTACGCCCCATTCACACGGGGCGTCAGCGTCAACGCTTCCCATTCACTTTGAATGGGTGACGTCAGGCGTTGCCAAACTGCATTGTGGATCCGTCGGCGCCACTTCAGTGGTGTTGCTCGGTGCAGAAGTTGGGACTTTCTCAACTTTTCAAGCGCCAATGGAAGCGTCAGCCAATCAGATCGCTGTATACAAATACACCAGCAGAGACAGTAGCCGATTGTTGATTAATTTCATTGGCTGACGCTGCTATGGCGATTGCGTCAGCCCTAACTTCAGACACGCCCTCTGTCAAGCGATGCTGAAGCCTCGTGTGAATGGGGCGTTAAGAAAGTCCAAACTTCTGCAGAGCAATGCCACTGAAGCAGCGTCGACGGACCCACAATTAAGTTCTGCAACGCTTGCCGTCACCCATTCAAAGTGAATGGGAAGCGTTGACACTGACGCCCCATGTAAATGGACCATTAAACAGGAAGCAGCCGGTGCGTCACTTTTGGGATCCCCAACATATTTCTGCACTATTTGCAGCACATTTCTGTATTTTCGTGTGTTGTGACGATTTGCGTTGATGTGTGTGTGTTGTCAAACTGATAAATAGGTGTTAGTATTATTCTATTTGCATGTTTTCTTAACTCGCGATGGTTTTGAGCTCTCAGACACCGTAGTTACTTGTCAATTCTTGCTGATTATTTTTAGAAAATTACTGCCAATTTTCAAACATTAAATAGAATTACATACTACATTCCCAGTGTGTGTGTGTGTGTGTGTGTGTAAAACATAAACTAAATCTATTTTCATGTAGCTGACTGTTTTTATGTATTCATATAGTACCTATTTGTGCTTTATGCTTGAATATAATTACCACAACACCTGCCACAGACACACAAATCTCTGGGCAGACTTCCAGGGTTTGCGGGTTTGATGCGTTTCCAGTTTGTTCGTTCCATTCCGTGCCAGAAACAATCAATGCTAAATTATATAACACTGGTCAGGCACCCAACCGTAATCAATGTCAAACTGCAAATGAAATTCAACCTTCAGCAAAAGAACAAACGGACACCGACCCAATCACAGCCCCAAATGAAAAGCCAGACAGGGACGATCATTTCCTCTTATTATATAATAGCAGCATGCACACAAGGACATTACAGCAGCCGAATTCATTGCCAACGTGTCTTCAGGATCTGTTCGCGTCACATCGATTATTGCTGTACCGCCGCGCTGTACAGCCTTATTGGATTTCTCTGTCCCAGTGTAATACAAATATCAAATAATTCATCTCATTACTTAGTAAAGTCTGATTTGAGAACATTCACACTATCTTCCCCGACTGAACAAAATGCAGTGGTAAAAGTCAATCACATCTGTTCAGTCGGTTGACTGTGTAGCACTACTGTTTTGACGTTGAGTTGATTATATGTTAATTTGCAGTTGTATGTCTACAACCAGCAGTACTAGTACTAGAGTAGTTTTACACTCAAAAAAAAGACTTTTTTTGTGACAACTTAATTGTTTTATGTTCAATCCACTTACATTTGTAATAACCAGTGGTGTAAAGTAACTAACTACAAACACTCAAATGACTGTAATTGAGTAATGGAGTGATGACCGAAATGGCCTTAAACATCCAGCAGGCACAGAACATCAACATGACGTCAGATTGACGTTGTACCCTAATGTCGTGAGGATGCTGCATTTTGTTTGGAAAGGAAAATCAGGTTGACATCAGAACCCAACGTCAGGCTGATGTTAATGTTCAACCTTAAACCAACCAAATATGAACGTCCAATGATGTTACAGCTTGACATTGTGTGGACGTTACCACTGTGACGTCTATCAGATGTTGGATTTTGGTTGCCATATCTAAATGTCAGTATTTGATGTCAATATGACGGTTTAAGATGTTGGCTCGATGTTGGATTTGTCACTTTCCAACACAACCTTAAAACAACCAAATATTAACGTCATTTAAAGTCAGTATTGGACATCAAAATAACGTTGTCCTCAGACGCTGAATTTTGGTCACCTGACGTCACGTCCTAAATCTAACCTAATATTAACATCTTCTGATGTTGTGTGCCTGCTGGGCAATAACTAAATGCACTACAGAATGTTACGTTTACACACATCCATAAATTACACTTAAACGCATCAGCTTTTTACACATTATACTCACTACTATTGAGCAAGTGTGCAATTCTGGTCTAAGAGGTGGGGGGGACCAAATCTGAGTGTTGGTGATAGTTGTGGAAACGTGTAGCAATGTTGAGCAACTGTGCATAAAAGGCTATATTTCAATTTTACTTGAGAATTTATTATAACATACACAGTGTATTATTAAAATGAAAACAAATGAAAGAAATAATATTTAGGAAATAACTTAAAGATTTTATTTCATTGTTTTTAAGATTAAAACAACAAATTTGGATTTTACATAAGAAAGTGCAAAAAAAAAAAAATCCATATGCACAACACTTTGGCCTGTTTCCCTCGCTTGAAAGCTTGACAGAGCTCCTGCGCGTAGCTACGGTTGCTAAGCCACAATTGGTGGGTGGCGGTTTTTGCACGTGGCTTAGAAGGGTTAATTGGTTTCCATTCAGTGTTCAAAGAAAGTGTAGTCAGACCTGTATACATTTACCAGTGTTGTGACGGCGAACTTCATTTTGCGTACACATCGTGAGTTAAGGAATTTTTTTTTCCCGACTCTCGAGGGGGAATTATAGCATAAAGTAACGTGGTATTTATATCTAAAAAAGTGAGGGGGACATGTCCCCCTTGTCCCCCCCGGGAATTGCGCCCCTGCTATACTCAATACTTTTGAAAGGTCTACTTTTTATTTATACTTTGAGTAATGTTTACAACGGATACTTTTACTCTACTTGCACTACATTTTTAGGCAAGTAATGGTACTTTTACTTGAGTATGATTTTTCACCACTGGTAATAACAAAGTTAATGTAATTGATTTGTGTTGGGACAACATGAAGGAATTAAAGGTCCCATTCATACATTTTCTTTTCGGCTTGGTCACTTTATTAATCTGGGGTCGCCACAGCAGAATGAACGGCCAACTTATCCAGCATATATTTTACACAGCGGATGCCCTTCCAGCTGCAACCCATCACTGGGAAACATCTATACACACTCATTCACACACATACTCTATGGACAATTTAGCTTACCTTAGTCCTTGGACTTGTGGGGGAAACCGGACCACCCGGAGGAAACCCATGCCAACACGGGGAGAACATGCAAACTCCACATAGAACTGCCAACTTATTCAGCCAAGGCTCGAACCGGCGACCATCTTGCTGTGAGGCGATCGTGCTACCCACTGCACCACCGTGAGGCCCACTAAAGATCCTATGAAATTAAAATAAAGCTTTTAGATGTTAGTATCAGTATTGTTAGTTTTTAAGCTATCTATAAGCTAGCGAGCTCCAAAACAGTGACAAAATTTGCATTTAGAAGATATTGTAGTTTGTCATTTCTGCAAACTACACCTCAAACGCCACTTCATACTTCAGTTTCTCATCAAATCATAACCAATCAAGTGCTCTCTAGTATCTGACATGCCCCGTCCCCTTCAAGACGCTTCTCATTTGCTTTTCATTAGATGCACTTGAGCTCTCACTGGCAGAGCGATGATAAAAACAACACTTTGTTGGCTGTTTTCTTTTTTAAAGGGGAGGAGCTACACTATGTCCCGCCTTTAATTCATTTTTCAGTTGAGATAATGTCAAACATCGAATAAAAATGCATATTTTAAAGCGCTTCACTGGACCTTTAAGTTCACTCATTAGTTTTTACAAATTAAAGTGGATGGAACATAAAACAATTGAGTTGTCTCAAAATCTCAAGAATTGTGTTGTTTCAGATTCTTTCAAGTAGTTTGCTACTTAAACAAACTAGCGACAAAAATATTTTTGAGTCAACATAACTATGTAAAATTGTAAAAACACTTGATTTTGAAGCTTCTGCAAATGACATTTCACTGACTATAACTAATGTAATGTGTAATATTTAGGGCGTTTATCGTGCCATACACCCTAAGCCCTTCACAATCTTGGGTGGGTTGGGGTTGGGGGCTCTCTCCCTCTCTCTCTCCATACCACCACCAGTGTGCAGCATCCACTTGGATGATGCGACGGCAGGCAAAGAGCAATGGAGCCAATTCAGCGGAAGTGCCACAGAGAGTCAGGACCTCAGTTTAACATCTGAAAGACGGCGCTTACTGACATTATAGTGTCCCCTTCACTTTACTGGGGCATTAGGACTCACACAGACCACAGGTTGAGCGCCCCCTGCTGGCCTCACAAACATCACTTTCAACAACAGCCTAGTTCTCCTATTTAGTCTCCCATCCAGGTACAACCAGGCTCAGCTCTGCTTAGCTTCAGGGAGCAACCGATCTTGGGTTGCAGGGTGATATGGCTGTGGCTTGAACTGAATTGAACTTTTTCTACTATCCTTTACTTAACTATCTTCTAATACTCTAATTGGAATTGCCTTCAGATCCACTTAGAAAGCTGATACATGTTAATATTACAAATATAATATACATGCTCATATTTGGATTTTACACATAAAATATGTCTTATATGCAACATATATTTGAAAATATTGGAAAAGTGTCCGCTTACATTATTTTCAGCCATTGGAATTATCAATATGTAGATATGTTCATATATATTAGCTAAAAATGTATTAGCTATATTTTTGTGTAGAGTGGCATGGTGGCTCAGTGGTCAGCAGTGTCATCTCACAACAAGAAGGTCGCTGGTTTGAGCCAAGTGGCCATTTT
The DNA here is from genome assembly GCA_903798035.1 of Danio albolineatus. NCBI lineage: Eukaryota > Metazoa > Chordata > Actinopteri > Cypriniformes > Danionidae > Danio > Danio albolineatus. The sequence goes on from CAIGQQ010032323.1 coordinate 15,505, forward strand.
TGCAGCATTTCAATTTATTTTTCAATATTTAGCCTATTTGTTGCATGTATTTCATATATATTTAAAATCCAAAATGAACTTGAATATCATATGCGTAATTTGCATATATTACCGTATCAGATTTCTATACGACAAGCTATTTAAACACTACTTCCACTTTTAAAAGGAGGATGAAACCGAAATGAAGAGGAAATAAATTTATCAAACTTATTTTTATGTTTATTTATAAACCTAAAGGTTAGTACAAGACAACAAAAGCCTAAATGAACTGAGGCACAATAAAATTATATCAAATAATAATAATAATAATAAGGATGGCAACAAAGCTCAACCAATAGAACTGCAGCATATTACCACATTTCTCTTCGAAAACAGTCGCCCTGGATCCTCAACATGAACTGATCCACTTAGCTGCACTTTTAGCCAGATTAGATTACTCTTGGATGTACTGTGTGTTGAAATGATTGATGTAAAGAACCCCCAACACACCCCAGAGCAAACACTCTAAAGGCATGTTGAATCAAAAAACAACAGACAGAAAAATATCAAGTTGGATAAGTTGTCAAAGATCAAGTGCTCACTCTAGTGGTGAAGCAGAGTAAAACTACAATATACACCCTTGGTGGCTTAAAAAATACATTGGGCATGCAGTTTGATTCCTAGTCAATGTCTATATGCATGTCTAAAACACTAAATATTTAGAGCTCAAGTCTATTATTTAACCCTTGTGTACTGTTCAAATTGACTACCCCTTCGTTATGTTGGTGGCTGTTTTTGCCCCATTGACTTCCATTATAATCACATCCATGCAAAGACTTGACAGCATATAATCATGTAGTCTTGATTGATGGTGGTTTTCCCTGTTGGCAAGAGGTACAATGTGTAATACTTACCGTTGATCATCAATTAGCAGCATCAACCCTTTAGATATGCAAAAAAAAAGGCTTTGATATGGAGTTATAGGAAGTAAAACACCAGATTATAGTGTGTGCATAGACACTTACCATGTTCTGAGAACTGAGGCGGTTGCAGGGGTGTCCAAACTTGGTCCTGGAGGGCCGTGTCCTGCATAGTTTAGCTCCAACTTCCTTCAATACACCTGCCTGGAAGTTTCTAGTCGATCCAAAAAGAGCTTGATTAACTGGTTCAGGTGTGTTTAATTGGAGTTGGAACTAAAATATGCAGGACACCGGCCCTCCAGGACCGAGTTTGGACACCCCTTGTTTAGAGCATAGGTTTCAAACTGGATATCTGGAGGGCCGCAGCTCTGCAGGTGTGCTCCAAACCTAATCAAACACAGCTGATCCAGCTAATCAAGAAGTTCAAGACTACTAGAGACTATTAAGCAGGTGTGGGTTGGAGCTAAACTATGCAGAGCTGCGACCCTCCAGGAACTGAGTTTGAGACCACTGATTTACAGCAGGGGTGTCCAAACTCGGTCCTAGAGGGCCGGGGTCCTGCTGAGTTTAGCTCCAACTTGCTTCATCACACCTGCCAGGAAGTTTCTAGTATATCTAGTAAGAGCTTGATTAGCTGGTTCAGGTGCGTTTGGAGTTTGGAAATCCCTGATTTAGAGTTTCTGAGACATAGTAAGTGAGCAAAGGCCTCTCTTACACTCACACACACAGTATACTCCATATAAAGGCCATAAACTAAGCTTTTTGTGCACTGCAACTGATGATCAACAGTAAAAATTTGTTCTATAATTATACAATTACAAATTTGACCTCTTCCGAACATGATGAACCACCAACAATAAGTAATGCATAATAAAATGGTGCCATGGCATTGCAATTAAATAATGTGATTATAATGGAAGTCAATGGGACAAAAACAGCCACCAACATAACAAGAGGGTAATGCCCAGAGTGTATTGTCAAAATATGAGCCAAAGTAAGATTTGCCACCTAAAATCAGTCCATTTGCTGAAGCCGAAAAAGTTGTGGCCAAATTAAGACTCAAAATCACCCTGGAGTGGATAAAAGCATCAACAGCACACAAGGGTTAAAACGGGTAAAAATAATATTAATATTTTTTTTAATTAGGCCAGACAAATATATGTAGAGTGTTACATCGTGTGATCATCCCTTCTGTTGCCATTTTAAAAAAAATACCTCAGAAACTTTCTATACAGCAAAACATACACTTTTAAATCTGACAAGTTTCCTCTGCCAGAATGCTATTTATTCAGATATCATCCCACTACAATATGCACATATGAGAAACAGAAGAGATTAACAACAAAAAGACTTACATAATGCTTTGGGCTGAATGATTTTAACTAAACTGAACCATCCGATATTTCTTTTTCAGGAAGTGAAATTGTTGAATGATGCTTGTATCATTGTGAAATGAATCATATGAGAGCAGAACTACAACTGTTTGATCTCTTAAACATGCTTGTTAAAACTTCAAGTTATGGCGGGGGGTAAGAATAACAATGTCCTGAGTGTCCTGAGCACATTTCTTCGGAAATTTCATTCAACAAACAGTTCAAAACTTTCAGCTTCCTCAAACTCGGCGTTCATCTTGGCAGCAAGAACGTCCAACTCTGACATCTGAAAAAGTCAATAAAAGAGTTATAAACATGAAGTGTTTAATACCGATGCCTATTTAATACTCTGAAAATGTCCATAAATTAGCTGTTTTCTGTATTTCATGTTTTATTTTCCCCATTTATTTATTTAAAGGGGTGGTCAAGTTTATTTTTAAGGCTTAGCTGGGTTTATGAAAAGCAACGTGTGCTTGTGTGTGCAGAGGTTAACCAATAATTTTAGAGCTAGTCTTGACTAAGTTTTGAAGGCAATTTTTGTCTCTATAGGAAAGTGAGGAGAACCAGCATCAAAAGGAAAAGCTCAATATGTTCTCAATTTAGTTATAAATAAATAAATAGATAGATAGATAGATAGATCTATCTATCTATCTATCTATCTATCTATCTATCTATCTATCTATCTATCTATCTATCTATCTATCTATCTATCTATCTATCTATATATAT
>CAIGQQ010032323.1:18905-31644 GCA_903798035.1 Danio albolineatus
AAAAAAAAAAAAAAAAAAAAAAAAACTTTTTCCCCCTTTGAAAGCAATAAATTTTATTTTTTGAAAGATTTATAATATTTTGGAGAAGTAAACATGTCAGGCTAAATAATGAAAATGAATCATTCAACCGAATAGGTGGTTTTGTTTTACGTTTTTATTTATTATGACTGGAATTGAGGTTAGTTCATCTTTATTTGTTCAAGTCGTCGGTTTTTACGACAATTTATTACAGTTTTGTTTATCAAGCAGTGAGTACTACTGTGTACAGTATGAGTTTAACTAGTGATGAGGTTAGTTAATCTTCATTTAGTTTATGTTGTCTGTTTTAAAGACAGTTTTATTTATTAAACTTAATGCTGTTATTTCATTGTGAAATGTTTTGTTATGTACTTCTTAAGCACTAAATACATTTAGAATGTGTGTATGTAGCACGTTTGAAAAAGCAAAAACAGTTGCCAAAATCGCAAATAAAAATCGCAATATTCATTCAAAAATTTTTTTTTTTTTTTAAATTAAATAGCACAATATGATTTTGTCTATATTGCACAACCCTAGTATTAAGTTTAATAAATAAAACTGTATTCAAATTGACTTTAAAACAGATAACATGAAATAAATGATTAACCTCAACTCTAGTTAAACACATACTGTACACAGTAGTACTAACTGCTTGATCAACAAAACTGTAATAAATTGTCTTAAAACAGACGACATGAACAAATAAAGATGAACTAACCTCAATTCCAGTCAGAACAATAAATAAAAACTAACTTCCTCGTGTGCGGAGTGAGCTCTGATTGGTTAACATCTTTCTCCCGCTCAGCTTAGCTGTATTTGCCCAGTGTGCTGCGTGAGCTCTGATTGGTTAACATATTAAAATCATGCGCACAAGAATGTATTTTGAATAAAAATCTAAATTAATTAATTAATAGATAAAATTGTAGCCTTACGCGAGTGATATTGCATGTGCGTAAATCTGGATTTATTTTTGCGATTGCGATTAATTGCACAGCCCTACAACATATTATATCAAATGTCAATAAAAGTCACTTTGTCAAACAGAGCAGAAATCAACATCCCATAATGCAATTCACAACCGTAAATAAACAAAAAAAAAACACTTGTGAATCACAAACTACAGAAACTGTTTTTATATTTTGATTTCAAGTCAGAAAGAAGCTTGCATAATACAGCCACGCTTCTCTCTCCCAACTCGCTCTCACCTTTATCTGTTGAACGCGCTTCCGCCTGGTGGTCTTTTTCCCCAGACACACACCGGGGATGTTTGGATCAACTTCTGGAGGGTTAGAAGCGCTTTCATCAGCAGCAGAGATGTTGAAGGAACCCACAGAGAAGGACGTGGAGCCCTGAGGAGCTGTTCTAGACCCTTCTGTCTTCCGCATGACCTCTGGGGTCTGAAGACGCTCGAAGCCAAACAGGGTCTCTCTGTCGTGGGGAGAAGAGAAACCGGAAGGTTTGGGACTTTCGAAGGATTTATCCCCCATACTGAGGCGGCTGTAGGAGCGCCGCACTTTCTGGGACCAAACAGAGTCCTGTTCTGATTCTGTGGGCTGAGGAGGAGGAGATGAAGACGGGAGGATTGGAGAAAGGACAGATGTCTTGGGCTCTGCTGATATGGCCGGCGAAGATGTCAAGACTTTGGAGCGCTTTGTTGACACTTCAGATGTTCTCTCCACATTCTCCTTGTTACTGTTAGACAAGGCCTAGAAGGAGATTTATGATTATCATTACTGATTTAAATCATTAGTTAGATATTTTAGTAATCCTTAAGGAAATCCAGACATCCAATAGCATACCATAATAAAAACACAGATAGTAGACGCATAACCACACAGAGAAAAATGCATTTGTGTTAAAGGGATAGTTCATTACCTCATCATTTACTCTCCCTTAAATGGTTGAAAACCTGTTTGAGTTTCTTTCTTTGGTTGAACACAAATGAAGATAGTTTGAAGAATGCTGGTTGCTGGGATTCATCGACTTCCATAGTAGGAAAAAGTGTTTAATAGAAGTCAATAGGTGGAAGCTACCAGAATTCTTCTATCTTCTTTTGTGTTCAAGTGAACCCAAAGTGAACAAGTGAAGGGTGAGTAAACGGGAATTTTTGGGTGAACTGTCCCTTTAAGGTCTTAAAAATTAACATGAGCATTAAATTGGCTGAATTACCTGGGTTTTCCTTGGTGCAATTTTCCGAACAGTGATCGACCGCTTCATGGCCACTGGTGGAGCCTTTAATAAAAGTCAAATTATTATATTATACATCAATTACTGTTGTGTGATGCTCTAAATAATGCTGACAAGGGGTTACTTGGAATGGGCATGGGATGATAACTGGTTTCAAGGTTTACCGTGGTTTGGAAAAGGCAAGGTTTTAAAACCGCTAACATTTTCTGTTATACCATTCCTACCGTATATGCAAGGTTTTTTGATGTGTTGTAAAACAATCTGTGTTTTTGAAACTAATCAGCGTCAGCGGACTAAGTCAGCGGATGTTTGAATTATTTAGCCGGACATGTTTACTGTTTCAAAATATAAATGCTTCCTAAAATATAACATATTTTGTTCAATATTCTTTGCTCAGACATGTAAAAAGAACATATTTTAGCGCAGTAATCCCAATACCGTGATACTGTGGTACTTTTATCCAAGAAACTTATACTGTCCCATGCCTAACTTGGAAGCACCTCATTTCTGACAATGAACAACAAACACTTTACCAATTTATTCCTATTAAAAGCCACTTATTAATGATTTACAACTCTGAACAATTTTCGCTAATTATTTATAAACATAAACAACATGTCACCTGTGAACATCAGGTATCTTTTTAACAGTTTAAATGAACAGTTTTTTTTTCTTCAGATTTGTACCTAAAAATATTGTTGCTTGCTGAGAAAACATATTTCTTCATATTTATGGTTGCAGATTTACACATTAACACATTTACAGCTAATATAAGTCCATCAGTGTAATATAATATGCAACATAGTCATAGTGTGAAACATCCTGCCCTTCTAGAGTGGGAATAAAAGTATATCACATTCAATGTGAAAGCATGACATGTATCTATTGTAGATGTTTGACTTATAAAAAAAGCTAAACATTATTTGTAAAAATACTTTTCTGATGCACATTAAATTTGGGTTACAATTAAAAACATATGCTTATACTAATATTTGATGTGGATTTATGTGAAATATGCGGCTATAATACAGCTCCGCCTTAATGCTCAGTGTTTGGCATTACGGACACTGCCAGAGTTGGTTATTTTTTTTTTTTATGAAGGGAAAAAAACAAAACAATAGAATGACCAATGTGAAAACAGCACACTTTCAAGATGATATTAGGATGGCATATACAGTTAAAGTCAGAATTATTAAACCCCCTGAATTATTAGCCGCCCTGTTTATTGTTCCCCCCAATTACTGTTTGACAGAGAGATTTTTTTAACACATTTCTAAACACAATAGTTTAATAACTCAATTCTAATAACTGATTTATTTTATCTTTGCCATGACGAGAGTAAATAATATTTAACTAGATATTTTTCAAGACACTTCTATACAGCTTAAAGTGGCTAATAATTTTACATTTTTAAATCTTAAAATGGTTTTTAAAAAAAAAATTAAAACTGCTTTTATTCTAGCAGAAATAAAACAAATAAGACTTTCACCAGAAGAAAAAAACATTATCAGACATACTGCGAAAATTTCCTTGCTCTGTTAAACATCATTTGGGAAATATTTGAAAAAGAAAATTCAAAGGGGGTTTAATAATTCTGATTCCAACTATAATGACAAGATCACAGGCTACCTTAAATACCAGCAGCAACAGTCAGATAAAATAACTTAAATATTAAAAGTTGCTAATAATGTTTATAATACATTTCTGTCAACCTATAGCTTATTTTCATAGGGAAAATCCTTAAAGTGGCATTAAAACAAAGTTTATGGATTAATTAGCACCACAGATTTAACAGAGAGCAAAAATAACAAGTAGCAACAATTTTAAACGTGTTATGTGCAAAACAACCTTACTTTGTCAACTCACAACACTTAGTTTGTATATTTACACACATAGACGTGAAGATCTGATGTGTCAATGATTCATCAGTGAATTTCTAATAAACTCACCACCACTTTAGACGGCAGATTCTCATCATTTGCAGACAATCTGCTGGACCTTCTTCGTGCTGGACTCTTTCCATTCGACTCTATATACAAACAAACTTTGTGTTTAGAAAGAAAAAAACACTGAACGGAACACACAAGCATTGTAAAGCGTTTATTGCCAGTCAATGTTCATTTTATACTAGCATAGGGTAACTGCAGATAACACCCGGTTACAAAATACGTGTTATGTTCACAATATTACCACTCACTTATGATTTGATCGCTGCTTTTCCTCGACGTTAATCGTGGGGTTTTGGTGCTCATCTTGCAAAACGTCACCGATCCAGACTACAAAACAGACAGCTGCTAGCTAGTAAGCTAACACAATAATAAACACTCGAGAAATTTACAATGCGACGATCGCAGCACGCATACAATCAGAGCTGTGCCTTTGTTTCGTTCACGCTTCGTTATATGGACTAATAACCAACAAACAGCTATAATTCAGTCTCTCTGGGTAAACGCGAATCGACTCTACTTTTTAAATTCGCCCGCCTTCACATTGTAGTAACAAACGTGGCGGGCGCGGGGTGGAGCTAACGGAACTTCCGGTGAGTTAAACTTGTTTTCCTCTGGGGGACGCTATACACTTGAAGTCAAATTGTTTCCTTTATTACTTTGAGCATAATAAGTAGTAATACTTGACTAAGGATACATTGTTATATCATTACAGTAAGGTAAGTTCACTGGGTTATAAACGTTATCGTTGTATGTTCTATTATTTACACAGATTTCTGTTTTAGGAATGTTTAAAAAGCCTTTTTGCACACCTAAGATACATTTATTTGAGCAAAAATTGGCCTACTGTACAAACATTGCAAACTATTACAGTGTAAAAGAACTCATATTTGAAAAAATGCTATTTTAATAAACCGAAATCTTTGTAAAATCTCCTCAAGCACAGTTCTTGAGCAGTATATCAATATCAAAAGTAGTAATCAATTAAACAAAGATTCCTGAGATGTATGTAGGACTTTATTTTGGTTTCCACAAAAATATGAAGCACCAATTCTAGTAGTAATAATAATAGGATTGTTTATAATTGTGTACACGAGCAATTCCATGCAAATGTCAGCCCTGCCATGAAAAAAAAAAATTAGGTTTTCACCAAAAAAGCTAAACTGTTTCTACATTTTTTGTGTAAGGAAGTTTTTTCTACTTTAAAAATACTTACAAATGTCTCGGTCAGTGTTTTTAAACTATTATATTTGATTAAATAGTAATCAAATAACTGAAGCATAATTAAATATAACGTGTATTCAAAACATGTATAGTATTTGCCAATTAAGCTCACTCACCACTAGGCATGGGCTGGTATAAGATTCTGATGGCATGATAACCTTGGATAAAAATATTTTTATATTGTGTTTACTGTTCTAAAATATACTATTTTTAAATGTCTGGCTAAAAAACAAAACATTTTCCCACTTTGAACACAATATATTTTATTTTGAGAAACATTTAAAATGTTTTGGGGCAGTAAACATGTCATGCTAAATAAGTGAATCATTGACTTCTGTGGTCTTCATTTGTTTCAAAAACACAGATGTCTTTACAATTTACACATAAAAAGCTAAAAAAAAAAAGTAAATAAAAAATCTTAGTGTTAAAGAGTGTGTATTTAAAAGTTGTTGTTTTTTTCAGTGTTAAACTTTTAACCCAATATGCAGTGTATTTCCCACTAGTGATGGGAGGTCCCGTGTTTTTACTCAAACCGGTTCTTTCAGGCAAACAGTGATCAAACCAGTATGTTTTACCTAAACATGAAGCATGTCTTGTTGCATTTTAAAATGCAAAGAGTTGAATGCATTGAAATAATTTCTGAAAAGATTAATGAACATTTAATAAATTAAGACTATAGTTGATCACTGCTATCTGTCACACAGACCAATTTATAATATAGGGGAAAAGGTCATATATTAACACTTTGAAGTGTAACACACACTCCAGTTTGATGTAAGAATAAACTCTTACTGTGTTAAAATGAACTCTGTGAGTAATATACAAATTTCACACTTTAGAAAATGTTATTTTAACTCCAAAATGGAGGGAGTCATATGTACACCCAAGGAGTGTTAAGTTAAACTCAAATTGAGTTAAATGTACACAGATTTTTTGCTGTGTACCTTAGGAACAAAATAGCAGAAAATTTTGGAAGTATGAAAACCTTGACTTTTCCATACCGCGATTTACCTTAAAAACGGTTATCGTCCCATACCTACTCACCACCATTGTTCCATCATATGTTTAGTGATTGAAAATCTAGCACAAGAAAACCATGTCTGTTCAACCAAAACTGAAATATTCCTCATCGTTTACTCACACTCAATTGGTTCTAAGCTTTTATGAAGTCAAAACAAGATATTCTGAAGTATGCTGGAAAAAGCAGCCATCAGACAACACTGGACCAGGCCTTATCCTGAGCAGATGCTGTGGCGGTCATGGAGGAGTGGAGAGCATGAGACTGATTCCAGAAAGACCCCATTGTGGAGACTCGTCTGCCGATGTCGTGGGCCAGCCAGTACACCCGCCTAGGCACAGGCTGGTATAAGATTCTGACGGTATGATAACCTTGTATAAAAATATCACGGTTTCACGGTATGGTGTTTACTGCTCTAAAATATATTCTTTTTAAACGTCTGGGTAAAAAAAAAAAACTAAAACTTTTTCCCCTTTGAAAACAATATATTCTATTTTTGGAAAGATTTATGATATTTTGGAGCAGTAAACATGTCAGGCTAAATAATTCAAATTAATAGTTGACTTCTGCTGTCTTCATTAGTTCAATAAAACAGATGTCTTTACAATTTAAAACCGCATCTTTGGAGATCTTTTCTGCAGGAGATAATGTTGTCCTGAAAAAAAAAAAAAAAAGGTAAGTAAATAAAAAAATCTAACACAAACCATAGAAACAGTATTACAAAAAATTTTGGCGGTTTTAAAACCTTGACTTTTCTAAACCGCAGTATACCTTGAAAATGGTTATCGTCCCATGCCTATACCCGCCTGTGACCTACTCACAGACTGCAGCTCTGCACAAGAAGTTTGGCCTTAGGAGAAATGGTCATGCCCAACTGAGTCTGGTTTCTCTCGAGGTTACTTTTTCCTTCACTTTCGTCAATTGGTGAAGATGGTTCCTCGCCACTGGCTTGCTTGGTTTGAGACTTGTGGAGCTGTGCATCAATGGATTTGCTCTTCAGTGTTTAGACTCTCAGCAGTGAAAATTAAACCACACTAAACTGAACTGAACTGAACTTGAACTCTGAAATCTGGACTGACGCAGTTTCAGTGTACTATAACTTCTATGTTAAGCTGCTTTGACACAATCTACATTGTAAAAGTGCTGTAGAAATATACATGAATTGAATTTGCATCCATAGTATGAACCCTCAAAAATACTATGGAAGTCAATGGCTGCTTTTTCCAACACTCTTCAGTATATCTTCCTTTGTGTTTAGCAGAGGAAACAAAGTCAAATAGGTTTTGAACAAGTGGAGGATGAGGAAATTATGGCCATTTTTCATTTTTGGGTGAACTATCACATTAGCAAGCTAAAATAATAATAGTCTTATTATTAATAAAGCTCTTATTATTATTATTATTATTATTATTATTATAAATCTCTTTTGTTCATAATTATGCTCATAATTTTAACCAGGGGCATAGGGACAGGGGGATACGTCCCCCTCACTTTAAGGCAAGGCAAGTTTATTTATATAGCACATTTCATACACAGTGACAATTCAGTGCTTTACATAAACAGAAATAAAATTTGAAGTGAAGTATAAGAAAAATAAAAACAAATAATAAAAAAACAGATAAAATAGATTAAAATGTGTTAAAACAAGTTATAAAAAAATGAAAAGGAAAAGAAAGACACAATAGTGCGATCTGTCGGACGTAGCACAGTGCTCATTCAGTAAAGGCACAGCTAAACAGATGTGTTTTCAGTCTTGATTTGAATGTGCCTAATGTTGGAGCACATCTGATCATTTCTGGAAGCTGATTCCAGCAGCGAGGTGCGTAATAGCTGAAAGCAGATTCACCCTGCTTTGACTGAACTCTTGGAATTTCTCGTTTATATGATCCTAATAGTCTGAGTGATCTGTTTGTATTCAGTCAGCATATCTGTAATGTATTGAGGTCCTAGGCCATTTAATGATTTATAGACAAGTAGTAATACTTTAAAATTAAGAGTTTAAAATTAATACTTTAAATTTAAGAGACAGACCATTTAGAAGCAGGTGATTAATAATATGAACTTTTGGATCTCATTCAGCGGGGACAGTGGGTTAGAAATAATAAAGTAAACACTGTTGTAACAACCTTTTTGGAAAACCAAGTTTATTGTGAACCACTGCTTCATTTATCAGAAAGTTTCATTTTCAAAAACAATTTCTGGCTTTGAGAAGAGCAAAATAGCCCTAGTACGTTTCCTACAGACAGTTAAGGATGCTCTTCAGGCCCATACACAATTATAGAGCAGCACATTAGCATTAATATACAACAAGTGTTTTTTTTTTTTTATGCACTTAAAAGATTTTATGAAGTTTATTTCCATAAGATTTACCCCCATTTGACCTTTATACAAATAAATGTCTCATAAACAACCTTTGAAACATTACTGAACAACTTCATACATACCAGATCTCCAAACAAAAACAGTAAGATGACGTTTTTGTCCCGGGATTTTGTATTTGGGCCAACATTTCGGAATAGAAATATTTTTATTATTACCTTTTTCTTCTTGTTGTTGAGAAATGTTGACAGTTTCACAACCGTAGAATAACTTACTCTTTATATTAATACTTATCTTACAGTATCCAAACTGATGCACGAAAGGCTTTGAGGCTTGAGAAGTCCAGTCTCCAATCCACTAGATCTCAGAAGTCCAAAGATCTTAAAATCAAGCCTAAATGTGATGTTTCAAGCTTATAACCACCATATAAAGAAGTGTTTCTCAACCACGTTCCTCGAAGACTACCAGCTTAGCACATTGTCCGTGTCTCCTTAACCAAACACGCCTGATTCAGCTCATCAGCAGTGACTGAAAAACCTGTAATAGGTGCGACAGACAACGGAGACATCCAAAACATGCAGTGTTGGTCCTCAAGGAGCGTGGTTGAGAAACACTGACATAAAGAATAAAAGAGAGTAACTACATGATACTTTTCAAGTGAACATATGCTGCAAATAAACGCTTTTTTTTTACTTAATCTGTCTTGTTTCTAGTCTAAATATCTAAAAATTCCTAAATCAGGAAGCATTTTCTTGACATTTCTGAAAAATAGTTCAGAAATATTAAGTCAAAATCATGTCAGTTTTCCATTAAAACATGCTAAATAATCTACCAATGTGTGTGAAGTCGAATAATCTGACTTCAAATGGAAAACAATATGATTTTAGCAGATTATTTAGCTTGTTTTAAGGACAAACCTGCTTAATTTCGTCTCAATTAAGCTTAATTTTGCATCTTGATTAAAGAATTTTAAGATATTTGTACTAGAAACAAGACAAAAACATCTTATTTACAGCATGAACCCCCTTTTCCTCCTAACAGTCATTCGGTGCAAAGGCAGGTAAAAATCGCCCACTGATGCTTGCTTTAAAGTGACCGAAAGGTTTAGGCTTATATGGCGAAGTGAAAAACCACACTCCAAAAAAACACTAACGATAGTCTTTTTTTTGTGCACTCTTTGATTCAAGGCATAGTATTGCATGTGTAAATGCTGCGGGATCATGAAAGCGACCCTAGAAAGTTTGATCGTCATTGCAGGAGTCAGTCCAGTGGCCGAACACCTCGCAGATGTCGCAGTAGGGTCTTTCGTCATTGGGACTGCCGTGGTAGGCGGTGTGCGGCGGCGAATCCTCCATCTGGTCCTGGGTGGGACAGTCTTCGGTGTCGTGCAGGTCGAAGCAGTCGCAGATGTCACAGAAGAGACGGGGAGGAGGCTTCTTTTTAATGGCGGGCTCGTCGTGACTAGGTAGGAAAAGACAAAGAGTTTGTGAAACAGCATTGGGTGGTAACGGTGCATATATTCAGACTAGCACTATGTGATGGGACTTATTTAATATCCTTTTTTATGCAGTTCACTCCTGTTAAATTAATTCTTTTACTGTATATGTTTTTCCAATTTCTTTGTCAAATAAGTTTTATTTGTTCACTGAATAGACTTATTATAAATCACAAATTCCAGGATTAATTTTCTGATATGTGTAAACTTACAGAAACAAACCAACAAAATAAACAAAACAAAAAGAAACACCCCAAACCCAGCTTATAAGTATACAATACAGTGTAGATAATCAAGTTTATAGATAATCAATAACAATTATAGATAATCAAGATAAATATTAGTTACAATACATTGCTTTAGGGAAAAGAATTTCCCATAAAGTCACAGAAGAAAGGGCCCCAAATCTTTTAAAATGGTCCAATGTTGCCTTTGAAAAGATATCTGGTTCGTTCCAAGTGCAGAGTAGATATCAATTCTTCAGCCATAGTTTAGCAGTTAGAGGATTAGCATTTTTCCAGTACAAGCTTTTTGGCTGTTATCAAACAGTATGTAAGGAATTTCTGTTGTGCACTGCTCAATGAGTTTGTATAATCAGAATGTCCCAATATAATAAGCACTGGGTTAGGATCTGAACATCTAGATCAAGAACATCTAATGGCCCGTTTCCACTGAGGGGTACGGTACGGTACGGTTCGGTACGCTTTTAAGGCCGTTTCCACTGTCTAAAAGCGTACCGAACCGAACCGTACCGTACCCCTTTTTGGTCACCCTTTCGAAAGGGTACCGAAACCCAGAAAGCGAGCCGTAAGGCGGAGCTACACGCGCAGCTGAACGCCATTGGCTTACAGAGATACGTCATTTGCTCACGCAACAAGCAGAATGAAAACAAAGGACCCGCCATGTTTAATACACAGCTGAGAGACAATGCTCCGAAATAATATCAGCATATAATAACGAGCCATGGTCGACCCGAGCTTAAACAAACCTTGTCGTCGTCTTGAACAGCCACCATGCCAAGAAAAGAGCAGATTGTTATGGGTTACGAGCCCATAAGCGCGAGCGTTAGGTTTCGCTTCTCTCTTGTGTCCGCGTGCGCGTCAATGTTTGAAATAACAAAGTTCTTAACCTGGACTATTATAAACTGGGAATGACGGAATTACTCTCTAACGAGAGAATAATGACGGAGAGGCTACATGTACTGGTGATGATAAAACACACAGATGAGAGGTTTGCACAGACGGGGCTCTATTTCGTATTGTTTTTGAACCTAAATAAGGCATACATGTCTGCTGTGTATAGTTTTTCTGTAATTTGGTAACATCGGCGACTGTGTGGGGCTGTGTGTTCATATATGCTGCATTTATTTATTCATTTGATATAATCGCGGACCATAGGCTATTTCGCATCAATGATCTGCAGTTATAATCAGATCATGTTCAGTCAGTAATGACATTTTTACACCAATGTTTTTGTGTATAATAAAGCATCTGTTTTGTGAGAAGTGCTTCTCGTATGATTTTTGAACAACCCATAAAGCTTTACTGTAGACATTTCCTCCAGCGAAAATGACGTCGACAAACTTTCTGTCGTACACCACGCCCACCAAAAAAGTACCCTTTAGCAGTGGAAACGCAAGCCTGATAAAGGTGACCCGTACCGACCCGTACCGTACCGTACTGTACCACTCAGTGGAAACGGGCCATAAAAGTAACTTTAAAAACCTCATTGCATAATCCCTGTATTTTATGACAGAATACAGAACTATGAGCTAAATCGGCTTATTCTGATTTGCACGTTCAGCATATTTATAAACATAATAAAAAAAATCCTTGCTCTGTTAAACATCATCAGGGAGATATTTGGGAAAAGAAAAAAAAAAAAATCACAGGAGGGTAAATTATATAGACTATAACTGTATGTGACCCTGGATCGCAAAATCATTATTTTTGTGGGAAATGCAAAAAATGATAAATTTTTATTTCATTCTAAAAATAAATAATTAAATTTATTTATTTTCAACACATTTCTAAACATGGTAGTTTTAATAACTCATTTTTAATAACTGATTTATTTCATCTTTTGCCATGATGACAAGTAAATGAGTAAATAATATTTGACTTGACATGTGGGATAACCCTAGCTGAAATGAACTTATTGAAATTGATAAATGTGAAATAAGCAATACTCGACTTACAAAAACACTCATGTGAAAGTTAGATCACCTGTGCTTGGAGAAAGTTTGTGTTTTGAAACTGAAATTAAAATAAATGAGAGTTAAATAACAAACAAACACCTGTTGTTACGGCTGTCCATTTCAGCAGCACCGTTTCCATTGAGCGCCGCTTCGGCCATCTTCTCCAACTTAGATTTTAGGTCTTCATTCTTCCGTTGCAGTTCCACAATGACCGAGTTCAGGAACTCAACCTTTCGAAAAAAAAAATAAGTAAATAAGTAAATAAATAAATAAATAAATAAATAAATAAATAATAATAATAATAATAATAATAATAATAATAATAATAATAATAA
>CAIGQQ010032324.1:0-26674 GCA_903798035.1 Danio albolineatus
ACTATGAAAGTCAATGGTTACAGGATGTCATCATTCTTCAAAATATCTTATGTTGTGTTTAACAGAAGAAACTCAAAGCAAAACTCATGAAAACAAGTAAAGGGTAATTAAATTGTGACAATTAATTCTTTGAAGAATGTTGAAATTCTGTAACCATTGACTTCCACACTCTTCGGTTTTTCCTACTTTGAAAGTCAGTGGTTACAGGATTTCATCATTCTTCAAAATATCTAAATGAAATAAATACAATAAATATAGAAATTAATATAGAAATAAAAAATAATATATAGTAATTTTTTTAATTAAATAAATGTATAATTAAATTAATTTATAAAAAAACAAAAATATATATAAATAATAAAAAATAAATATATAAATTCAATACAATATAAATAAATATATATATATAAAGTTAGTTTTGTTGACAACTTTAGCATAAAAGCTTAGTTTTTTTCCTCAATGCAATTTTGACAAATGTTTTCATCCATTCAGCAAATCATTTAAAAAGCTTTTTTTATTACTGAAATATCCTTAGTTTATACTTCCTAATTTTAATGTATTATTCAAAGGAGAACTGGCTTTCGTTTGCACTTTCAAATTGTTTAATTTATTCAAGATTTTTTTTTATGTATTGAAGTACTTTTATATGTGTTATTCTATTTTTTCTATTATTATTCCATTCAATCCTTTTAAATTAATATGTTCTACAGCAAGCTTTACAATATTATATTTGTGCATATACATTAGATTAATCAGTATCAAGCCAAATCTGCAGCTAATCTAACAAAATAACTTATGATAACAGTGTAAAAGTACACAAATTTTGTGTTTGAGAAAAATTAACAAAAAATTTATTTAACCCATTAATTGAACACGTTAATAATATTAAAAACTATTAAACAACTTTTTTTCTCTAACTTGTTCGATACTGACTCAAAAGTCACGATGAGTTACGATGCAAACCATGAATTTTGTGTACCGTTCCATCACTAATGACGCTCAACACTCTTGGTTTTCTAAGGTGTTTAATGAATATGTAGAAACAGACCCCTCTTTCCGCTTGTTTTCCTCATTCAGCTTTGTTATGAGTGTCGAACTGTCTCCTGACGACTTCGTCATGTCCAGAATGTCATTCTCAAGTTTAGTCTTGTCTTTGGTCAGCAGCTGACACCTCTCCTCACTTGCTTTTAAAGTTCTTTGTAAACCTTAAAAAAAGAACACATTAATCATGCATAAACAAATATAAAAGAGATAAAACATCAACATTTAGTTTCTAAAAACATGAAACTGACCAGCAAGTTGACTCTTCGTGTCCTGTAATTCAGCAGAAAGTGATGTGCATTTGTCCTCCTTATTCCTGAGCTCTTCTTGTAACTCTGAGGAAGACATATTTCATATTCATAGTCATGTTTCAAGGCTCTGAACAACATATCAATCAGTGTTAATCGTACAAACACAATACCTTGATTTGTCTGAGATGATTTGGTTTGATCGTTCGTCGTTTTGTCGAGATTCTGCTTCTGGAAAATGAAGAACGTGAACTGTGAGTTCGAGAACACACTTATAATGTGAAGACAAATACGTTTAAATTGTTTCTCATCAATTTATTAAAAAGCAACTTATATAATGAAAACTGATATCAAGTAAGCGGCAGCACAGTAGCTCAGTGGTTAGCGGTAACACAACAACTATAGTAATATAAACAAATTACTCAATAATCTAAGTTCTTGACAACTAGCAGATATTGTATATCACAATTTATTGTAGTAAAAACTAAAGTATACTACAGTATTTTAGTTTATCAGTATAACAGCATGGGAAGGAAGATGAATGGATGAATGAATAAATGAATGAATGAATGAATGAATGAATGAATGTATGAATGGATGGATGGATGGATGAATGTATGAATGGATGGATGGATGGATGAATGGATGGATGGATGAATGAATGAATGGACAGATGAATGAATGAATGGATGGATGGATGAATGAATGTATGGATGAATGTATGGATGAATGAATGAACGAACGGATGGATGAATGAATGAACGAATGGATGGATGAATGAATGGACAGATAAATTAATGAATTGACAGATGAATGAATAAATGAATGGATGGATGGATGGATGGATGAATGATTGTATGGATGAATGAATGGACAGATGAATGAATGAATGAATGAATGGATGGATGAATGAATGTATGGATGAATGGATGGATGGATGGATGAATGAATGGATGGATGGATGAATGGACAGATAAATGAATGAATGGACAGATGAATGAATAAATGGATGGATGGATGGATGAATGAATGTATGTATGGATGAATGAATGGACAGATGAATGAATGAATGAATGAATGAATGGATGGATGGATGGATGGATGAATGGATGGATGGGTGGATGGATGAATGAATGTATGGATGAATGAATGGACAGATGAATGAATGAATGAATGGATGGATGGATGGATGGATGGATGGATGGATGGATGGATGGATGGATGGATGGATGGATGAATGAATGGATGGATGGATGAATGAATAAATAGATGGATGGATGAATGAATGGATGAATGAATGATTGTTGATGCACTTCTAACTGAAATAGAATATGGAGTCGGGGGCGGAGCTTTCTTCCTTTTGATTTCCTCATAGCAAACTAATGGTAGGAGAGGGTATTAATAAGCAGTCTAAAAAAGCTATGGAAACCCTCAGTTTGACGTCAACAGAAAGGAATAATCAGATTTTTATTGAAGATGACCAAAACAAGCCATTTTTTTAGTGGATTAACTTGCACAGATTAATAATTCACCTTAAGAATGTGAGCTAGTAAAATAAACATTGCGATTTTAAGCAGACTTTGAACTAGTTCATTATTTCCATAAAGCTACTATCATAGTTACTTACCAGCATACTAACTTCTTGCTCCAAAGAGCTCTTTTCCTGCAACAGGCCACTCAGCTCCTGCTGTTTAACCTCTAGTACTGAATTCAACTCACTGACCTAAAACACGGTGAACCACCATAATAGAGGGGAATGACAGGGGAAAAACATGAGTGATTACGCACGCACGCACGCACACACACAAACACAAACTCAAAAACACACAAACTTAAATGAAAGGTGATGGCAGGACACTGGTAATGTTGACATGGATGCATTATGCACTAGGGCTATATGATTTGACAATAATAATTAGTTTATTCCTTTTTTAAAATGTGAAATCATCATAAAGTTCTCTTCTCTTTCATTAATAGCTGCTTTTAATTGGAAGAAATGGCACAGCAGTTGCCAAGTGGCATTTTCTCAAATGCATATTAAAACACATTCACTAAATCTGCAGCAAATAAGTTTAATTAATTAAATTTGGCCTCTGCTAATTTCACCACTGCACTAAAACTTGAAACAGTCCTGCAGCCCTATAGTGTGCATAATGCACAAATGAAATGATCAAACAAAAGGAATGAATGATTATATTCAGTTTTTACTCTTAAGACTAAACCTGGAGTAAGTAAAATAATCTTTTTGATTGTGATTTAATAAACGATTACCATTTGCAGATGTTATGCATGGGTAAAACTTTGTTTTGAAACAACACGGATTTCCTATTTTCTATACTTAATTTGATCATGTATTTAATTTAATTTAATTTATTTTTGGTTGTTGAAAACAATATTTTAATATTTTATCCATTTGTGAATACATTTTTTTTTAAAAGATTCATAAATCTATTTTACTCTAGGTTTCAATTCAGTTCATCTTTATTTCTATAGCGCTATTACAATGTAGATCGTGTCAAAACAGCTTCACATAGAAATTCTAGTAAATTTTAAATAGAAAAAAAATTAGAAAAAGACTTTAAAAACAAAAATGTCCCCATTAAAACCCATTTAAAACTATTATATAGTCAACATTTAGTCACATTCAAGCAAATAAAATAAAAAATTTTATTACTAAAGCATGAAAATTTGATCAATCAATTAAACATTTAAAATGTGTACTTTTTGGCACCATTTTCTCTTTTTCCTGTTTTCCGCTCTTGAGCACTGCAGACTAGATTAACGTGGTTGTGCTGGGGCACACGAGAGAAGTTCTGGTATGTCTAATTGATACAGTAGTTAGCTGATAGTAACCCCCTTGTCAAATCAGGACCACAAAGTGAAACGCGCAGAAATGTGAAGTGCAAAGTGAAAACAGCATCGCTAACTCGGGCTTGACTAAAAAGAAAATCAAAATGAGCACTGCAATTGACTGGACTGGTTTTGTTAAGGCAACGCTGTATAAAATGTTTTGCAAATATATAGTTTTTTTTATTGCAAATATTTTAGTTTTTTTTTTTTTTGCACTGCTTGATTTTATTATTTTATATGGATTTTTTGCAGTTCTTTTCTTTGTTTGCAAATTTTATTTTTATTTCACGAAACTTAATTTTCCCTTTGCAGGTTTTGTAAAGTCAACGCTGTATATAATGTTTTGCAAATATATAAAGTTTTTTTTTGCAAATATTTTAGGGTTTTTTTGTACAGCTTGATTTGTATTTTATATGGTTTTTTGCAGTTCTTTTCTTTGTTTGCAAAATTAGTTTTTATTTCTCAAAAAAATAATTTTCGCTTTGTGATTTTTGGAGATTTGCATTTATTTATTTATTGTTTTGCTTAATTCTTTATTTTTTGTCTGCAAAACTAACTTTTATTTTGCAAGTACAGAGTTAAAGTGAGAATTATTAGCCCTCCTTTTTAATTTGTTTTTTTAAGTTGTTGTTCTATTTTAAATATTTCCCAAATGATGTTTAACAGAGCAAATAAATTTTTAGAGTATGTCTGATAATATTTTTTCTTCTGGAGAAAGTCTTATTTGTTTTATTTTGGCTAGAATAAAAACAGTTTTTTTATTTTTTGACCTTAGATTTTATAAATTTTAAGGTCAAAATTATTATCCCCTTTAAGCTATTTTCTTTCCGACAGTCTACAGAACAAACCATCATTATACAATAACTTGCCTACTTACCCTTACCTGCCTAGCTAACCTGATTAACCTAGTTAAACCTTTAAATGTCACTTTAAGCTGTATAGAAGTGTCTTGAAGAATATCTAGTAAAATATTATTTACTGTCATCATGGCAAAGATTAAATAATTCAGCTATTAGAAATGAGTTATTAAAACTATCATGTTTAGAAATGTGTTGAAAGAAATATCTCCGTTCAACAGAAATTAGGGAAAAAAATAAACAGGGGGGCTAATAATTGTAAATATGGCCCTAGATTGTCTCCATAGGGTTCCAGCAACCAGCATTCTTCATATGTATTTATTGTGTTCAACAGAGGAAAGAAACTCATTCAAGGTTTAAAACGAGGGAGAATAAATTAAGTGACTTTCAGTTTTGGTGAACTATCTTTTTAAGGGAGGTCTCATTTCAGAGAGTCTTCACAGAGCAGACAAACCCTTCTATGTTGTCCACGTTAAACAGACTTACCTTTTCTTCCTGAGATCTAGCTTTGCTTTTCGCCTCCTCCACTTGGCTCAATAACCTCTCCATCTCCTGGTTCCCTTGACTGTGCTGTGCTTGCAGAGACTGGAGAGCTGTACTTTGCTCCAGAGCTTCTTGCACCTTTTCCTTTAACTGCTCGTTTATCTTGACTCCGGTGTCCTCCAGCTCTTTCACCCTGAGCTCTGCGGCGTGAAGCTTCCCCATGGCGTCCTCCAGCTCCACCAGGTGCTGCTCCTCGGCCTTCTCTAGACTGCTGCGGAGGATTTCGACCTGCTGTTCGTTCTCTTCGGTGACTTTCAGGAGCTGTGCTTTATGCTCCATCCCTTCACCCATCCATCCCGCTGCTTCAGAAGAATGTTTCTTAGCGAGCTCCTCCAGCTCCAGTTTGTGTGTCGCTTTCAGCCGTTCCAGAGCATCCAACAGTTCAGTTTTGCCTGCTTCATGGGAGGTTTTGAGCTCCTCCAAAACTTTCTGGTGCGAAGCCTCAAGGGATTTGAGTTTATCGCTCCACTGCTCAACAACATTCGAGTTTTCTTCTTTAGATTTTGCAAGCTGAGCTAAAAGTTGCTCGTTTTCCTTGGACAAGCAACTTGAGGAGGACTGGAGGTGCATCAGGGCTTCGCTGTGTGCTTTTTCTTGCGTCTCAAGCTTCTCGCGCATGGAGGACAGCTCTGCCTGGTGACTGTGGCTTTGCTCAGTCTGCTGGGAACGGATCAAACTGAGCTGCTCCTGCAGAGCGGCCACGGCAGAGTCAGAAACCCCATCCTGACCTGATAACGCTTCCAATGACTTGCGGAGAGCAGCCGACTCCTTGTCCCTCAGAGAAAGATCACGCTCCAACTCCAAGATGCGGGACTTCTCGGAGACTGTAGCCACCTAAAAGAAAAAGAAAATGACTAAACTATATGTGTTGTATGGATGTGTAAACAACGTATATGGATATGACAACCTTCTCAGGCTAAATAGACATCCCACCAAGCAATTTAGTGTTTAAAGCGCCCCTATTATGGGTTTTTGAAAATGACCTTCTATGCAGTGTGTAACACAGCTCTAAGTAAATTGGAAACATCCAGATTTAAATCTGAAAGGGCACCGTGTTTAAAACTATTCATTCTTTAATGAAACATTTGACTCTGAGTGGAAAAATTTAATTGTGTTGGGGTCGGATCATATGCCTGAACGCATCAACGTCGATACGGTACATTACCACATATGTAGTGCCGGACCCGGTAAAACGCGAATGTGCCTTTCCCTTCAAAATGTGCCTTTCCCTTCAAACGCTAGAAGAGCGAGGGGGATCCCGGGACCGATCATGATGCAAAGATGACGATCACTGACAGATGGAGATTTGGCTGCTTAAAGTTCATTTTCAAAACAATACCACAGTATAGACTAGGCATGGATCGGTATAAGATTCTGACGGTATGATAACCTTGGATAAAAATATCACGGTTTCAGGGTATGACGGTATTGTGTTTAATGCTCTAAAATATATTCTTTTTAAATGTCTGGGTAAAAAACAAAAACTTTTTCCCCTTTGAACACAATATATTTTATTTTGAGAAACATTTAAAGTATTTTGGAGCAGTAAACATGCCAGGCTAAATAATTCAAGTGAATCATTGACTTCTGCTGTCTTCGTTTGTTTCAAAAACAAAGATGTCTTTATAATTTACACCTAAATAAAAAATAAAAATAAAAAGTAAATAAAAAACCTTACACATACCTTAGGAACGGTAATGCAGAAAATTTTGGTGGTATGAAAACCTTGACAATTCCATACATAGTCATAGTCCTATGCCTAGTATAGACAACCTAGTGCTGTGTTTGTTTCTGTCATTTTTCTGATTTTTGATACAATAACCTACGCATGGGATTTGTGGGCCATTTACTATTAAAGGAAGAAGCAGCAGAAACTATTATGTATGGGACTTTGTCAGTAACTGTTACAGTCCATATGGACCAATTTCTCCTTCCTCCGGATCATAATATGTAAGTGAGATTAAAATTGTTGCCTCGTTTTCTGTTGTTTGTAAAATATGTATTTAATAGTCGGTGCCAGTGGTGTAGTGGTTAGTGCGTCGACACATGCACTCCGGTGCTCACAGCGACCAGAGTTCGATTCCGCCTTGTGGTCCTATGCTGCTCCTTCCCCTCTCTCTGCTCTCCATGCTTTCCTGTCAGTTCTCTCTACTGTCCTATCTAATAAAGGTGTAAACCCTGATATTTATTTATTTATTTATTTATTTAATAGTGTGTTGTAACTTGTAATCCGGATGATGCACTCATTCCACCGGTAACATGAAGTGTGTAATGATGGACACTTCACGCACTCAATGACCGCAGCTTCGCGCACGTAACGGAAAGGGCGGAGCTATCGGGCGCTGATGTTGGATTACATTATTTATATTGGATTGTGAAAGCAAAATTCTCCTACAAGAGTGATTATAGCGCCTCCCGATGGTGAATGCGGTTATACTCAGCAGGTATTATTTGGTATGTTGTTCATTTATTTCACTAATTTGGCGAACGTCAAACGTCTTCAGAGAAACGGTTTGAACTTCCGCTTAGTAAAAAAAGGCATTAGTGCTCCATTTGGGACAACGCTACATACATATACTAAGCTGTTGAGTGTGTAAGTGCATAAGTGCATAGTGTGTCATTTGGGACGCAGCTTATCTCTCAGGTTAAATCTGTATGGGGCTGTTCACCTATCGCGTCCACAACCACGTTGAAAACGTTACACGTGCCGCTTCCTTTACCAATTTAAATGCGTTTTGTGTTTGCGATCTCCTGCTTTTTGTTGCTATGGCCATCAGCTGTTCCTCACACACGCGGTCAATATTCAAAAGAGTTGAACTTTTGCCACTGTGTGGATTGATACTGAATGTGTGTAATTGTTATTACTTGGGGTTAGGATTAAGAATAGAGTATACGCTGGTGTTTATCTGCATTACTTTAATGCAGGGATGCTCAACCCTATTCCTGGAGAATTTAGCTCCAACCCTAATCAAACACAGCTAAACCAACTTAAAGAAGCAAATATTAATTAAAATCAGGTGTGTTTGATCAAGGTTCCAGCCGAAACCTTCAGGAAGGTAGATCTCCAGGAACAGGGTTAGGCACCCATGCTTTAATGCAATCCTGCATTGGGCTCACGCAGACTCTGTGCTACTTAATAACCATGGTGGACGTTTCTCTCAGTCTCGCGCTGAACCCAGTCGACCAATCACAACAGACTGGGTCATCGAACCAATCAGCGCAGATTAGCCTCACGCAAAGGAAAGATTTGAGAACAAATGAATCACTGAAGGATTCATATCGGAGTTGCTGGGATAATTAGATGAAAATAAACGCATATTATAAGACAATGAAAGTGTTTTTTGACCTTGCACGCATATCAGCCTGTTGTTGGAGACCCCCAAAACCAAAATGTAACCTCTTAAAATGCATAACAGGGGCTCTTAAAACTGTCTTATAGACATCTAAACATAGATGTCGTAGCTAAAACAAGGCTAAACTTAGTCTGTCAGTCAAAATCTAATAGACATCTAACAATAGTTCATGAATATACTAGTAGTCAATCCCAGAGGGACTTTGCAGTGACATTTTTTTTTTATATATACACTTCTTAAAATCTGTCATTACTAGTTTAAATTATTGCATTTTGCTGTAAAAATGCACACAAATTTTCCAAAAATGTATCTTTTTGTGATCTCAAGAACTATTGAACTATAGTCAAACAGAAGATTTGATGGCTTTTTAGAATTCTATTAGATTTTACTTGACAGTCCAGCCTTCTTTAAGCCAATACTTCTATGTTTAGACATCTATTGGATATCTTTTAAATGCAAAAATTGCTTGTTGGGATGGATAACCTAAAGAGGATTTTATTCAAATATGGTTCTTCTCAATTTTTTGTAAAAACAAAAAACAAAAAAAAGGCTAAAATGTGAAATCTAGGATTGAACGGGGTGAGTTAATGAACTTTACTAAAGAGGAACAACTACTAACCCCATCTATTTACAATTTCATACATTTTTATACAGTTTAATTGTATATTGTATTTTTTTCCTTTCGCAATGCCCTAGCAACTACATAGAACATTGCCCTGTTCGCTAAAATGTTTGCAACTACTAGCAGTTAATACCTTATCAACCACCTATAATAGCTTAATCACAAACTGATCATTTATCAGGGTTCCCACATTGATTATGGTCTCCCATAACTGTTTCTGGATCAAAGGTCTTTATCATAAACATAACACAAACGCCACTTCTGCACATGGCTTTAATAGTAGATTTAAAGCTTTATGCCATTACTAAATCAGTGGACACCAAAGATAGTAAGCTGTCTTTTATGAATTTTTACAAATTCTGGCAACCTGAATGCCAAGAGTTCCGAGGCTGCATTGTACCTACCGATCTTAAAAAAATCTAAATGTGTGCTGCACTCTCAGAAATAAAGGTACAGGAGCTGTCACTGGGGTAGTCATTTTTCAAAAGATACATATTTGTAGCTGAAGGGTCCATAATGGTACCTCAAAGGTACTTTTTAGGTACATTTAGGCACTAATATGCTAATATACCTTTTATTTCTATTTTAATGAATTTATGAATGACTTTTTTTAATGATTCAAAATGATTAGTAACATTAAAACTTAAGCATCAATGATTTTTTGCATTTTTTTTTTTTTTTTTTTTTTTGGAAGTGGGGACCTTTTTAAGACCGAGTAAAGAAATTTGTATTAATAATATGTGAACTTCTTATATTTATTGGCGTTTAAGTGCACTGAAAAATTGATTATAAAAAAATACAGTGGGGTCAGTTTAGACGTAGCACAGTGCTCATTTGGCAAATGCACAGCTAATGGCGCAGTGGGAGGGGTTAAAAGATCCAAAAGCAGTTACTGTGGAATGAATAGTTGCCAATCCTGCACTTCTGTTTTGGTCTGTACCTTCCAGATGAGTATTAGTGCTGATACAACACAAACATACAACTCTATCTTAATCCAAAACTACAAGTTTTAAGGTGCCAACCCCCGGCCTATTTAGTTTAATAGATTTCCCCTTTTCTCTCTTTTTTACATTTTTATTTCTTTTATCATCATTGTTCACTTTACTTAATACACCATGCTGTCAACCTCAACTTCCGGTACCGACCCGTTAATATGCTTAATTTGAAATTAATTAAATTAATGCACATCATATATTGTTTAAGCACATGGGTGCTTTCACACTTGGTTTAATTGCCTGGACCAGACCCCAGTTCGATTGTCCCCCCTTGCCACCTCCTCGGTTGGTTTGTGCTCACACTGTCTTTTTTCCTTCTGCACCCGGTATGCTTGCGTCATCAAGCTGCTGTTTTGTTTTAGGCGGACTCGGGTACGGTTCACGGGTGCGCACCCGAGTTCAGAAGACGTGTTCACACTAGCTAAACGTACCATACTATGACGTCAAACCAACCCGGGTGCTGACCAAAAGTGCTAGTGTATAAGCACCCATATAGTGTGTGTTGCACAATACGAGGGTTATAGTGTGGTTTATTTCTATTCTATTAGGGTGCTTTCACATTTGGTTCAATTGCCTGGACCGTACCCAAGTTCGATTGCCTCCCCTTGCCACTTTCTCAGTTGGTTTGTGTTCACACTGTCTTTTTTCCTTCTGAACCCCCGGTACGCTTACGACATCAAGCCGCTGTTTTGTTTACGGCTGTTGCCAGGTGACGGACACGAAAGCAAAGCGGCAAAATGGAAAGACGTCTGCACTCCGCACATTGCGGTCGTTTTGCTTTTACTGAACCTTTTGGTTTGGGACATACAGAAAGCGACTCGCGTCTATCTGCCGCAAAAATAATAATATAAACATTCAGAACATCACATGATGTCTGCAGAAGCTGTTTTTGGAGGAGACAAGCAGACATTATCACTGTTTGTACTGAGTCAGTCCTGAACACTAAAGTTTGTTGTACAGTTGGCGGTTCACTTCCGCTATTTGGTACGATTGCATTCATACTACAAGTGAACCGTACCAGAGTTTACATGAACCGTACCCCAGACCACCTCTTTCAGGCGGACTCGGGTACGGTTCACGGGTGCGCACCCGAGTTCAGAAGACGTGTTCACACTAGCTAAACGTACCGTACTATGATGTCAAACGAACCCGGGTGCTGACCAAAAGTACTAGTGTGAAAGCACCCATATAGTGTGTGTTGCACAATATGACGGTTATAGTGTGGTTTATTTCTATTAAATTAATACATTTTGTACTGTTATATACTTTTTTCCTATTTGTACTGTTATTTTCTTTTTTACTTTTGTTTGTTAAATGTCATAAAAAATCCAATAAATCTTTTTCTTTTCAGCTTTATGGCACGTAACACACATTTTCAAAGCAGAATATCTGACTTCAGCATTGTTTTTTAGATAAACAAGCATGTTCACTTGGCATGTTTCTTCTTTTTTTTTAAGATTTATTTTTGGCCTTTCTGCCTTTATTAGATAGAGGACAGTATTGAGACAGGATGCGAATTTGGAGAGAGAGAAGCGGGGTAGGGTAGGGAAATGTCCTCGAGCCGGGATTTGAACTCGGGACACCCTGACGTGCTGCTGCACTATATGTCGGCACGCTAACCGCTAGGCTATTGCACAGACATGTTTCTTAAATATTTCCAAACATATGGTATTTTTATGCTTTAGATGAGTCAAAAACTTACATACAGCAGCTTTAAAGGGTAGTTCGCTCACATTTTTTCCATAAAAAAAACAAAAGAAGATATTGAGTAGTTTCGTTTGTTTTAAAAGATGAAAAAGTAGAACCACGTTTCCTACAGTTGTAGGAATGTGTCCTACACATTTTCCTAAAGTAGTTTAACTCATTCTTTATATGAAAACATCAACACCTTGTTATTTATTTAATTTTTTAAGATTTCTATGACAGTGGGAACCCTGGTCGTCGTCTCCTACACCTATATGCAATAATAAAAAATATATATATTTGCCGTTTGTTCAAACTACACATTTAAAATGAGCTGAAACAACACAATACTTTAGGTTTTTGGGGGACAACTTAATTGCCTTATGTTCAACCTACTTAAATTTGTAAAAACTAATACATGTTAACTTAATTCCTTCATGTAGTCCCAACACAAATCGACTGTGCGGAACCCAGCATGTATATTAAGATACATAAAGACATGATTTAGTGTGTGTTAGTAATCATTCATCAAATTAGTTATTAATTGTAATAATCGAACACCATGCAGTGAAGACCGCCCCTTGCTAACACCCTGACATGAAAAAGCATTGCGGCCCGTCTCCAGTGACCCTTGACCCGTAGCCCAGGTGAAGATCCATTACCCTGGAGTCTTCCAACTCCCTCTGGAGCTTCTCAGCTTTGGTCTTTTCAAAGAGAAGACTCTGTTCAAGCTCCTTAAGGAGGGCATGCTCCAGCTGCGTCTGCGTCTGTTAGTACAGAAAGGGTAGAGGAAAAAAACACAACCAGTGCCACCATCACATGCCAGCCTGATGCAGAGAGATGAGGGGTGAGCGGGGAAGGTGTGGGAACGCAACGCAGAATAAACAAAGGAGAAGGTGATAAAATGCTAGTCAGATCAATGAGGAATAAAGTGTGGATTTGTATAGCAGAGCACCGGGTCAATGCTTTATGAACATGCTGACGATGGACAAATGAGTAAAAACACCAGACAATGCCAGACACCATGCAGCATTAATGTGAATAAGGGTTAGGGACAGTCACAAATAAAAATGGTTAAATAAATACTGACCACAAAAAGAGAAAAAGAGGAACAACAGGAGAAATCTGAGAACTGATTTATCCTTGATAACTGAGAACTAAAGCAAATGAAACATGATTATACTTGTCTTTTATATATAAAATATTTTTATACATCATTGATTTGATAGAATAGGTACATTTATCATCTCTTTCCCAACAACAAAGTTAAAAAGACCTCAAAAGACTTTAAGGAATAGTCCAGTTTAATATGTATATTTGTGTTTAGGCTCGTTTTACAACTCCCCTAGAGGTAAACGGTTGAGTTTTACCATTTTTAATCCATTCCGGCGATCTCCAGGTCTGGTGGGAGCCCTTTAGCTTAGCTTAGCATAAATCATTGAATCGGATTAGACCATTAGCATCTCGCTTAATGATATTACGCAGGGCCTTAAAATAATCCCCCAACCAAGTGTCCAAGCCCTACACTTGCACCAGCAGTTAAGGCTGATTAATACTTCTGCGTCAAGCGCAGGGTCCGGCGCAGCCTATGCGTGGTCGCATATCCCTCGCCAACATGCACCACTCAAATGTAACTACATGTCACAACGAGGCATAGCGCAAGCTCTGTGATTGGTCGTCTTTGTAGCACTGACGAGTGTGGGCGGGGTGAGAGCTGTGCGAGCCCGATGGAGATAGTTTACAAGTGTCGAGTCCCATGAAGGAGCTGCAGGTGGAAACTGTTGTTTTGTGTTTACTTTATGACTAAAGTTGTTGTACGTCCGCCGATTCCCGCCTCAAAATGAGCGAGTTTGAGCTACTTGTACATTAAAGTAGCGTTCAAAAAAAAACAAAACACCAGCGAAGAAACTCGACACAGAGGAACGTAAACACCTACTGCCAGCTAGTGTTCCAGAAGTGGTATTGCAGAGCAGCACAAGTATAAATGCACGACAATGCGTGGGTCACGCCGATCCCTCGACACAGATGTATAAACCAAGCTTTAGAATCTGTGTAATAGCACTGCATCTGCTTCAGTTATGACATGGCAGCTAAGTTCTTTGATTTTACGCCAGAATGACAGCATAGTCCCTGTTCATATCAGCTTAGAAAATATCAACCTCTCATTTTCTGTCAGTCTTAGTACACGATGAAAATATCAAAACTCTTTGGTCATTTGAGAGAGATGCTAATGGTCTAATCCGATTCAATGACCTATGCTAAGCTAAGCTAAAAGTGCTCCGGCCAGACCCGTAGATCGCCGGAATGGATTCAAAAGTGTTAAAACTGTTTAAGAAGAGTTGTAAAATGAGACAATTTTCAAAATGAGCAGTGTTTATGTTCTTTATTTTAGAAATATCACATTGTTTAAACAAATTAAATATATAACAAAATTCATCAAAGTTGTCCTATCAGGTCGAAACTATATCCTTCTCTCATTCTTTTTGTAACTTTCGGTTCGGTGATATAAAATAACAGCGTCAAATACGACTAAACTTATTTTGTAAGTGAAATTACAACACAAAATATGAGAGCAAACTTTAACACCATGTTGTACATTGTGCGGGCTTGATGATAGGCTTCAAAATGTTGCTAGATTTTCTGGAATTGTCACAAGTGTGCTCACATTCAGTGTATTCAGAAAGTATTCAAACCCTTTAATAGTTTCACATTTTGCGATGTAGCAGTCTTATGGCCTATTTACACTAAGACAAAAGCTCTATTTGTGCTAATGCGCAGTTAATAATAACCCGATTAAACCAATCACGTTAATGACTTAAAGTTTTTACAGTATGTTTGATTGAGGCGGTTTTAGAAAAAGGCTTCATGTGAATAACCCAAGATGAAAATGTATTTGCTGAATAAACTTTAACATAGCAAACACTACACCCACATGCCTCTAATACCCATTTAACATTTTCTTTCCAAGTTCCAACCTTTGAAAAGCTTTGCTTTATGTTAGGATGGAAACCCGGCAAGTAACTATACCAATAAAGTAGAGCTGCACAAATAATCGTGAAAAGATTGCGATCTCGATTCCACCCCTAGACGATCTTAATTGAGCATTTCTACGATTCTGTCAATCATATCAAGTTCAGGAGAGAAGCAAAGGCTGCGCACAAGTATTCACGTTGTTTTACATACAATGTTCAGCAACGTAGACACCTCCAAATGGTATTGAAAGAGTCACGTACTGTATTTATAAGGTATAATCATCCAAAAATGTCATTTCTGTCTTCATGTAATGATGTATTCGCAGCCACGAAATCACACGTAATGTGAGCTGACCGTGAGCTGTTACCTCAGAGAGGATGCCCTTTGAATGATGCCTACTTTAGTGAACACAAACTGCACAGGCTGTGAATAACAGCTAATAAAGTTGTAAATAACATTCAGTTTGTCACAGAGCGATCGTTTGGGAGCCGTGCGGGAGGTATGAACCGCACTTAGCAGTGAAAATAAAACCGAAAGCGCACATCATTTAAATGATCATATGGCATTTTAGATTAATGGTTACGGCAAGCATTTAATATGTTTTTCTTTCACAGCGAACACAGAGTGTTGTGCATGACAATAAATGTTTAATGGTGTCAGTATAACTACTCTAGCCTATATGATGTTGAATATAATGCAGGAGGGAATCTGATAATGACAAATGTCTGATTTTACCAGTGAAATAAATGGTCTAATAATGTTGTCAATGACAGATTGCAAGCACGTGTCTCAAACATAATAATTCAACATCAGAATTATGAATAGTTGTGTTCTGAAATAACAATAATAACAGCCTCTTCATATTAACCTTTATATTACATCTACAGAATTGTGAGAAAATCCTGATGTTTATTTAAAGTAAAAAAATTGCGTTTCTCATTTTAGCCAGAATCATGCAGCTCTACCATAAATCCACATTCCTAACAGTTGCTTCCAAAATTAGACCACAACAATTAACTAAACAGGAAAAACGACATAATCCGGATCACTTTTAAGCTTTTTCCTATACCCTTCCTGTAGCTCAAACAGTCAAGCATGGCGTGAACACCGCAGTGGTTATGAGTTCAATTTCTATGACAAGCCAGAGCAGATAAAATGTAAATGTGTGCGCCTTGAATGCAAAGTCACCTAGGATTAAATGATCTGCAGAAAGGTGAAGTGTTTCACAGCTAAAATACTTATGCAAATGTGACATTCCAATGTTTTAGGTTATATTTTTGTACTTTATCAGATAATAGAGTGTAGATGAGAAGGAAATAAATAGTTCATAAGACGTCATAAATACATTAAAAGGAGAGTTCAGCCAGAAATGAAAATGAAACACACAAAACAAGATATTCCGCACAATGTTAGGCGGGGGCAAGAGCTGCCATTGACATCCATAGTAAAAACACAAAATACTGTAAAAGTCAATAGCAGTTTTACACAACATTCTTCAGTATATCTTCCTGTGTGTTTAACAATAGAGTAAACGATGACAGAATTTTCATTCCTGGGTAAACTATGCCTTTAAAAACAGGCATAAGGGAGTCTGAATACTTTCAGAATGCAGTGTATGCTTAGAAAGACAATATTAATCTAAATGATCAGAGGGCAGAAACATTATTAGCTAGGCCTGTCACAATAATTAATATATGGACTTATCACACAACACATGGACATGAGCTCAATCATTTTTAGTGATGCAATATATATCGGCCGTACATAAAAACCAATTCTAGCAACACTTTAGCTGATCGTGCAACATCTCTATCTCTATTGGAGGTGTCTGTTTAAGTATGGTACGGTCCCACTTTATATTAAGTGGCCTTAAGTAATACTTACACTGAAATTAATCATTTGTTATGATGTACTTATTGTGTAAATACATGTTTTTACATTGTACTTATGCTTTATTAAATACCTGCATGTAATTAACTTTTGTAATTACATTTATAACTACACTGTTGACCATGCCTAACCCTTTAACCCACTCTTAAACCTGCCCATACCACCAAACCTGTCCCTGAACCTACCTGTATCCCACCTCAAGAGCACCACAAGTGTTCTTCAATACATTTTGAACACATTAAGTACATTTTATTTATATTTTGATCTATGTACAGGGTAGTTAAGGCCACTTAATATAAAGTGGGACCTATGGTACTAAAACACTATCGTATTTACTATAAATTGCTATAGTATATTTTCATTTGGGTGTCTGATGACTGAAAATAGATCTGGTTGCAGATATCGCAGCCTCTGTTACTGTTTACCTTGCACTTTTTGTTGTTAATATTTATTATCGTTTATTTAGGATCTGCGTTTTCACATTCTGATTCCAATGTCTGATTATTAAACTGTTAAAATGACTATGATTAAAAGAAGTATTCTTAAGAATTAAATATTATGTGTGAAGAGTGTACTTGCGTCGTGATGACATTACACTGTCATTCTGGCATTATATAACGAGTGGCATAAAATGGTCTTAAAATGACAACAATGTTGTTAATCGTAATATATTTTGGTGCAATATATCGTACAACAAAAATAGATACAGCCTGTTATTGGCTGGTTGAGTTTGATTTAAAAAAAAATGCAATTTTACAATGCATTATCTAAAGTTGGAAAAGGTTTGATGCTCTGGGAAAACTACTTTCTTCAAAAAGTGGCAATGTTTTATATCTTACTTTAACTCTCTTTAGGTCTTGCCTTCCATTTAATAGATGCACCCCTTTTTAATTTATTTATTTCATAGGCTGTTTCTCAATATGCGCTCTTCAGCGGTCTTGCGTCCTCCTGTTCTCGTGTAACGTCATCATCATCCGCCAAAGTTCAGTTCCAATACTCAAGACCGCAAGAACGGAGGATTATTAAAATTTCAGAGATATACCTATATACCTCAGGAGTTTCCATAAGTGAGACGGTGAAAGTAAACATTAGCATAAAACACTTAATAAAGGCATAAACACAGCAAGGATGTTTTTTTTTGTTAACATTCGTATTAAAGTCTGTTTTACATTTGTTTTACTGTTTTGTTGTGCAGCTTATTTTTGTAAAGTCTTTATGCAGAGTATATATTGTAAAATGGGGGAAAACTATAAATCGTTGTAGAAATGCTGTAATGTTTAAATAACTGTTGGTTGAAGATGCGTGAGGGTCATGTGACCATCAGGAAGAACTCAGCATAACATTCCTTACAGGACGTGTTCTCTGTCCTCCCGAGTTCGTTCTCGCGAGTCAGTTCTCTGCAAGAACACGAGTCAGTTCTCTGCGTTCTTGGAATTGAGAAACAGCCATAGTAATTTATTTTTGTTCGTTTTTAACTATTAATATTTTACTGTTTAATTGTAAATATTTACTTTCAAAATTGGCAATGTATCTGAACTTTTGATTGTGATTATTGAATGTCTGCATTCAGTTGGTTGTATTTTTGTGTACACTTTTATTACTCTCGTTTTCATTTTTCTTTGGCCCTTATTATTCTTATTTTTATTACAGATTTATTTTTTTATTTTTTTTTCTCTTTTGTAATAACAAAAAAAGCAACAACTAAGATAATGATATACAACTATTTGTACTGAAATAGTGTTTTTTGCAATAAAAAAATTTAATGTAAAAATTACAATTTTTACCATCAGAAGCTGGCTATAATCACGCACTGCTGCCACACAACTGTGTTTAAACCCCTTAAAGTGATTTGTCCATAACAGGGCCCCTTTAAAGAGCCACAGGAAGTGAATTGTATGTAAAGCATACACTAAAATGCACCGTCTAGGACGCAACTTAAAATCATTATTCTCAAAGTTTCTTAGAATGGATAAAAATAGTCTAAGAGTTATTTTTGGAAAAGTAGGTCAGGAGATGAATGCAACTCAAACGCATGATAATGAGATGTGGAAACAATCAATAAACCCATCATAAGTGCTTGATTTACAAAAACAAGAAAACAAGACCTTTTTTTAATATATGGTTTTGAAAAAACAAGAAATCTTCGGACACTGATCAATCATAATTAATCATAATACACTGATGGCAGTTTTAATCACAACACAATGATTGTAATATATATATATATATATATATATATATATATATATATATATATATATATATATATGTGTGTGTGTGTATATGTGTGTATATATAAATATTTAGTCATGCTTAATCTTACTTTGAATGTAATTATTGTACACATTACAATCAAAATTAATCACTTCATAACATTTTTTTTTTTACATAGGAAAAATCTGATATGGCTCAAACTGTGATAAATGAGCACAAGAAGAAAAAAAACCATAATAATAATAATTCGCCAAAAACAAGACTTCTATATAGGGCTGGGCGATATGGCAAAAATGCAATCTTGATAATTATTTTCTATATTGAACGATAATGACATATGTTTCGATATCAGTTGTTAATGCTTTCAGATTTAAAAGAGCACCCCAACAATAACTGAATCCACAAAATTAGGGGACCATTAAATGGCATAGCATATTTTCGTTTGATAAATGTTTGATAGCCGAAAATCTGATACATCTCGAACGTATCGAATTCGATACATCTCGAAAAATCTGGAATCTCTACATCTCAGTGGCCGATAGTTTGATATCAACACACTTTTAGATTCCCATTGTTGAACATTTCTGCTCTGTGAATGGCTCTTAGATCAACAGAGAGTAAAAATCTATTTTATAGCGATTCGATATAATATCATTTATCAGCCTGGCCCTAATTGCAAATAAATTTGGGAAATGTGAAATTGCTCAAACCCCATATAAAAGGAGAGGTTATTGAACAAAACTAAAGATTTAAAGTCACAGCAGAACATAACAGATCTCGTGACTAATACAGTCATGCTAATAAAGCTTTTTTAGATTTCTTTATAAAATAAATTGATTATTTATTATTTAGATTAAATTAGAATAATTGAATTAGTGGCGCAGTGGGTAGCACGATCGCCTCACAGCAAGAAGGTCGCTGGTTCGAGCCTCGGCTGGGTCAGTTGGCATTTCTGTGTGGAGTTTGCATGTTCTCCCCGTGTTCACATGGGTTTCCTCTGGGTGCTCCCACAAGTCCAAAGACACACGCTATAGGTGAATTGGGTAAGCTAAATTAGCCGTTGTGTATGCGTGTGAATGAGAGTGTATGGATGTTTCCCAGTGAAGGGTTGCAGCTGGAAGGACATCCACTGTGTAAAACGTGCTGGATAAGTTGGTGGTTCATTCTGCTGTGGTGACCCCTGATTTATAAAGGGACTAAGCAGAAAAGAATAAATAAATAAATGAAACGAATAACTGAAGTATATTTTGAAATAGATAAGGTATGTTATCTTGTGCTTGCCATAGATATTCGATGCTGGGGAAGAAAAATAAATAAAAAACACAGTAAAAACACTCATACTTTTAGATTTTAAAATCCAATTCATAATGTTCTGCAAAGTTATTAGTCTTCAGTGCCATATGCTCATCTTCTAACATGCTGATTTGGAGCTCCATTATTAATCGTGATTCTTTATTATTATCAGTGGATGATGATATATTTGTGGAAAACCTTACATACATTTCTATCAGGAGTTTTTAATTAATGTTAAGTTCAAAAGTATAGTATTTTGTTTGATAAATCTCCATAAATGTCATTACTAACAATTTTGATCAAATTAATATGTCCTTTACAAATAAAAGTAATGATTTAAATGTCGCTTTGCCCAAACTTTTGAAAGGTATTGAATTTCCACAAAATATAAAGTAGCAGCATAAGAGTTTAACACTGGTTGAAAATAATAATAATAATAAAATAAACCACACACACACAACATTAGTTTATCAGAATCATTTGTAAAGGATGATGTCACACTGATCATGTGACACTATTGTTGACTTACAGTAAGCTGCGGTCGCGCTAGACTTTTGAACATGCAAATCTACCTCAATTTTGTGCTGTTTGAAGAAACATGAAGTTCACTAACATGAAAAGTTGATTCAGTGATGTTAAGAACTTAAATTTATACCAAACCTGAACTCTTACATGCAGTAGAGTGAAACGTTTCTTTGCATGAACTTGTATTTTGTGCTCTCCTGTCTGCAAGCTCAATTCAAGTCTAGCATTACTGCAGATTAAGGGCTAAATGTTGTAATAGAGCAAAAATCTGCAAATACCTCTAAATCTCCTTTGGTAATGCAAGCCTCCTCCACTCGAAACTGCAAGTCCTCCACCTTCCTGTTCGGGACAATAAATCTTTATCATTTTCAATTTGCATGTGTAATTTACATACATATGTAACTTCTTTATTTACAGTGAAAGAAAGAAAGAAAGAAAGAAAGAAAGAAAGAAAGAAAGAAAGAAAGAAAGAAAGAAAGAAAGAAAGAAAGAAAGAACAAAGTAAAAGAAAAGAACTAAAAATTAAAGAAAAGAACTAAAAAAGCAAGCTAACAAAGAATGACAGAACAAAAACGAAAGAAAAAAAACAAAAATGAAAGTACAAAAAAAGAGAAAAACAGAAAGAACAAAAAACAAAAGAAAAGAACAAAAAACAAAAGAAATCACAAAAAAGAGAAACAAAAAAAAGAAAAAGACAAAGAAAAATGAAAGAAAAAAAATCAAAGAAAAGAACGAAAAAATGAAAGAAAACAACAATGAAAGAAAACTAACAAAAGAAAAGAACAAAATGGAAAAAATACAAAAAAATAATAAGAATAAAGAGTAGAAAAAATAAGAAAGAACAAAGAGAGAACAAAGATAAAAAGAATAAGAACTAAAAAATAAACAAAAAACAATGAAAGAAATTACCAAAAACTGAAAAAGTGAAAGAAAAAGATTTTTTTTTTTCAATTACAAAAAACTAGACAAAAAAATTAAAGTACAAAAAAGAAAAAGAAAGAAAGAAGTAAAGAATAAAAGAACAAAAAACGAAGAAAGAACAAAGAACAAAAAAGGAACAAAAAAACATCAAAACAAAAAGAAAAAGACACGAAGACAAAAGAACCAAAGGAAAAAAAGAACAAAAGAAAGTCCGAAAGAACTAACAAAAAGAACAAAAAGAACAAACAAAAAAAGAATGAAGTTCTAAAGGTTCTAAAAATTAATCAACAAATAAATAATTTACCATAAAAAATTATTCTCTTCATGTACTCATCAGCTATGTTTACATCCACCTGCTTTATATGCATTTTGGATTAATCGCATAAAGATTATGCTTGAAGAAAACAGCAAGATGTGCGTAAATATTTGCTTAAAATATCTAAATATTGGGTCTAAAGTCATGCCTATGCAAATGCCACATAAAAGCCAAAATTAAATGGAAGTGATGCTACTCCACCTCTTCTCCTCCTCCAGCTGGTTGAGCAGCTCCACCTTCTCTCTGTCTGCTGCCTCCACCAGCGTTCGCAGCTGGTCCATTTTGTCGTTGACCTCCGACACATACTGCACGAACAAAACAACACAACTACATTTAATAGAATATAATGCATAATGCATCAGTAATATGCAGAGCTGTATGAAGATTTTTGTAAATAAATTAAATATATGCAGATTTTTGAGTTTTAGCTACTTGTACATTAAGGTAGCGTTCTGA
Organism: Danio albolineatus; assembly: GCA_903798035.1. Lineage (NCBI taxonomy): Eukaryota > Metazoa > Chordata > Actinopteri > Cypriniformes > Danionidae > Danio > Danio albolineatus. The sequence goes on from CAIGQQ010032324.1 coordinate 22,781, forward strand.
AATTACAAAACCGCGTGAAGAAACTCACCACAGAGCAACACAACACTAGCTGGCAGCAGGTTTTTTTCGGAAGTGTTATTGCAGAGCAACACAAACAGCATGCTGAAGTATATCAATGCATGGCAATCACAAGGCAAGCATCGTGGGTCATGCCGATCACTCTATGCTGATGTATTAATCAGCCTTTAAAGTCTGAAGCCGCCTTTCCACTGCACACGACATTTGGAAACGACTGTCGGAATACGCCCTCTTGTGGTAGTCGCACAGTATTTTCAATGTTTTCGGGGACCATGGGGGAGACGCTGATTCTCGCAGTGTCCGAAATAGGAGTGCAAAAGCAAGAGCCTTTATTCTCTGTGTGTTCACCATGGTTGAATGAATGAATGAATAAATACTAAAACTCATAGGCCGCTAAAAATTTCTATAATAATATTTTTATTACTCATTTATGAATAAAAAACGTTTTTTTTTTTTTAAATACAGACATTTTCTGATAAAAAAAAAACAATGAAAAAAACATATTCCTCATCTCGCACGCATGGACCTGCTTGGACAACACTTCCGGTCGGCCGGTCGCATACAGTCTAGTCGCAGGAGTTCAAATATTTCAACGGATCCGCGGCTCAAATCGGATCCGAATTTCCCGCATACGGAGATGATCGGAGCTCCACGCAGCTCCCGGACTACTCTCCATTGGACATGAATGACTTCCGGTCTGTCGCTTGTCGTGTGCAGTGGAAAGGCGGCTTGAGGCTGAGTTATTCTTCTGCGGTCACTTTGCAGCCACATGATCTCTGGTCAAGTAAGATGATGGAGCCATTCTTGAATCTTACTTTGCACTAAATTGATGATGATTGGAAGCTGCGCCAGAGATGCCTTGAGACGGCATATTTTGCATTACATTCAATTGATTATTAACATTAAAATATTTGTTTACAGAAGATGCAAGACATGCACTGTTATTATTTTCATACTTTTAATATGAAAAGCGGGCGCCACGGTGGCCGAGTGGTTAGCACGTTCGCCTCACAGCAAGAAGGTCGCTGGTTCGATCCCCGGCTGGGCCAGTTGGCATTTCTGTGTGGAGTTTGCATGTTCTCCCCGTGGTTGCGTGGGTTTCCTCCGGGTGCTCCGGTTTCCCCCACAGTCCAAAGACATGCGGTACAGGTGAATTGGGTAAGCTAAATTGTCCATAGTGTATGTGTGTGAATGAGAATGTATGGATGTGTTTCCCAGAGATGGGTTGTGGCTGGAAGGGCATCCGCTGCGTAAAACAAATGCCGGATAAGTTGGCGGTTCATTCCGCTGTGGTGACCCCGGATTAATAAAGGGACTAAGCCGAAAAGAAAATGAATGAATGAATGAATATGAAAAGCACTGAAAATAATTCATTTTGTTTCCAAAAGTGCAGGTTATTTTATTTTCACTTTTTTATAAGAATAAACGGTAACACTTTACAATAAGGTTCCTTAGTTAATGCATTTACTAACATGAACTAATCGTGAACAACACTAGCCGGCAGCTAGCTCTCTGCAACTCTCACATGGTCGCCCACTGAAGCTAAGCAGGGCTGTGTCTGGTCAGTACCTGGATGGGAGACCACATGGGAAAGCTCGGTTGCTGCCGGAAGTGGTGTTAGTGAGGCCAACAGGGGGTGCTCAACCTGTGGTCTGTGTGGGTCCTAACGCCCCAGTATAGTGAAGGGAGTCTATACTGCTCAGTGAGCTCAGTCTTTTGGATGAGACGTTAAACGAGGTCCTGACTCTCTGTGGTCGTTAAAAATCCCAGGATGTTCTTCGAAAAAGAGTAGGGGTTTAACCCCGGCATCCTGGCCAGATCTGCCCACTGGCCTCTGTCCATCATGGCCTCCTAACATCCCCATATCATAATTTGCTTCATCACTCTGTCTCCTCTCCACCAATCAGCTGGTGTGTGGTGTGCAGTTTGGCGCAATATGGCTGCCATCGCATCATCCAGGTGGATGCTGCACACTGGTGGTGGCTGAGGAGATCCCCCCATTGTGTAAAGTGCTTTGAGTATCTAGAAAAGCGCTATATAAATGTAAAGAATTATTATTATTATTATTATTATTATTATTATTATTACTTGTACAGCATTTATTAATCATAATTTAACATTTACTAACGCATTATTAACATCCAAGTCCATGCGTGTTAACATTAGTTAATGCACCGCGAGTTAACATGAACTAACAATGAACAGCTGTATTGTCATTAACTAACGTTAACTAACTTGAACAAATACTGTAGTAAATGTATCGATCATTGTTTGTTCTTGTTAGTAAATGCATTAATTAACATTAACTAATGAACCTTATTGTAAAGTGTGACCGGATAAACTGACTGTTGGTTTTAGGCAGTGTGTGTTTTAATTTCAGTTCTTCAACACTCACGTTTAATAAATAAATCACAGACAGTAGATAGTGTGCTTTTCCTTCAATTGTTTTTAAATCAGGTATTTGCACCCTTCCCTGAAACATCTCTCACTTGTAATATATGAGCATATTTACTGTACAAAAACTGTCAGTGAACTATGAAGGCAAAATATATATATATTTATAAAAATAAAATAATCGTTCATTAACCGTAATCGAGTTAAAATGTTCAAGTTATCAAAACTTTTATTTTAGGCCAAATCACCCAGCCCTATTACAAACTGTATTGTAAAGGAATCATAAACATTTGCATATTATTCCAAATTATTACTGAAATTAATATAAAAACTAAATAAATGCATATTTACATGCATAAATGGACTCAATGAGGGTCTAAAAACATCTGTGGCCTACCCATAAGATTAAGATAGAACATTCCCAAGAATAAATGTAACAAAACTAACAAATATATTACAAATAAATGATTTGAGGGTCAACGTAGCCTCTGTAAAGTAGCATACCCTTTGACGTACCCTGATGCACGCCTCAAAAAAAAAAATGTAACTACACATCCCAAGTCCAGGCCACTGCCACACTGCACATAAAGGCTTGAGGCAGCTGCCTGTGAAGGCTTACCTAGAAACATGCACACACTTAATTTGCTTAGATGACTCTCTTAAATTAGACTTCAAGTGCACTGGAAGGTTACCAACTGGGCAGAATGTATGTTCCCCAACACGCTTCAGCTTGCCTGTATTTGCACCACCTAAACTCAAAACGCAGTGCTGTAATTGGGCCGTTCATTACAGGCCCCCAGAGTGTGTTCAACAACATATAATGTGACCTACTTTTGTAACCAACCCCTTGTAACCTAATGGAGGGAAAGGAGATGCGGTGTCCTTCATACCATAATTTGGAAGCTTCGTACTGTATATAACCGGACAGCAAGGGTTATGTTTGGCATACAAATGTAAATTGGCCTGATTTGAAGTACTTTGTAATTTCTATTAGATTCAAATCAGGTGATTGGCTGGGCCATTCTACAGCTTGATTTTTTTTCTCTGAAAGCATCTGAGAGTTTTCTTGGCTGTGTTCTGGACCATTGTCTTGCTGAAATATCCATCTGGTTTCATCTTAATCATCCTGATAATGTTGGACTGAAGCAGCTTATATTAATTTACATTGAGGAAGAGCAGAGGATTGCTGAAGAACTACTGAAGCCCTGTCTGGGCTTTCACTACCTTCCAACACCTTCCTTTCTTCATGTGTTCAATACTTCTTGCCGGTATCATTTTATTTTATTACACAAAACTTCATTTGTAAAGTAATTAGTTTTCTTTTCTTTGAATATATGGATTTCTTTTGTTCATTCTGTGAAAACTTCAAGTCAATAGCACATTTAGAAATATGTTAGTTAGTTAACTTTATTTGTCCCGGTACGAAGCATACACTCACAGAGACTTCTGGCATTTCACATTTGGTATATATATATATATATA
>CAIGQQ010032325.1:0-12064 GCA_903798035.1 Danio albolineatus
CAACTCAAGATATCCTACAAATATAATTTTATAACTTTTTGAATCTGCCACTATGCTGACACACAGGCATTCATAACTCCGCCCTACAATCTCATTTGAATTTAAAGTGCCAGTCACCAAAATGACACAATTAGAAGCAAAGCTTAAAAAGATCAGATTCAAAAACAAGACTAATGGCATGCTAATGAGGAAGAGATGGTCACTAATGGGCGGGGCTTTTCCCCTCTGATGACACAAACAATGGGAGAATGTCAATCAAAGTGTTTCTGCAGACTGTTTTTATCAAGTGTGACTATTAAAAAATGGAATATATAAATTTTTTCCATTACAAGCTGGTTATATTCCCAGACTGTTGCCACACAACTGTTTAAAACCCTTATAAAATAGATTTTAGCATAATAGTTCCCCTGTAACTTAATCATTTTTCAAAAATGTAAGGTGATTGAACATAAAACAATTAAAATGTCCCCCCCCAAAAATTGGGGGGATAATGAATTATGTTGTTTCAACTCATATTGAATAAGTGGTTCGAACAAGCAGCAAAAGTCATTTTTGAGTGTATTTAAAGTAGAAAACAAATTTGATTTGATGTAAATGAAAACAAATTGACAGTACTTTCGTTGCTTATGACTTGTTTCCAATGACTTGTTCATTCATTGAGTTGTGTTTTTTGGATTTGAGCTCTTCATTGATCCAATTGTCCAAAAACAAAAATGCTCATTCATATTTTTCCTTTTTCCTATTTCCTTCATTCATTCATTTCCCTTCGGTTTAGTCACTTTACTCATCAGGGGTCGCCACAGCGGATAGAAACACCAACTATTCCGACATATGTTTTACACTGCAGATGCCCTTCCAGCCACAGCCCGGTCCAGGAAAACACTTATACTTTCATTCCCACACATACACTACGGCGAATTTCGTTTATTTAATTCAACTATGGCGCATGTGTTTGGACTGTGGGGGAAACCAGAGCACCCGAGGAAACCCACACCAACACGGGGAGAACTCCACACAGAAATGCCAACTGATCCAGCCGGGACTCGAATCAGCAACCTTCTTACTGTGAGGCCACAGTGCTAACCACTGAGCCACTGTGTCGCCCAAGTTAACATTAGTTTTTACAAATTTAAGTGGACTGAACATAAAACAATTAAGTTGTCCCAAAAAAAACTCAAGAACTGTGTTGTTTCAGCTTATTTTAAATGGAGTTTATTTATAAACAAATTTGGAGAGGATCACGTGCTTTTGATTGTTCTCAGCTGCTCCAGCATCAGCTCACGATTAATTATCCAATCAGATGATTCCTAACTCTCTATAAATAACCAGAATTTTCTCATCTCAATATCTTCGTCTCGAGGATCTCATAAGCTCAGGGCTCTCTCCCGGGAGTATTTTGAACAAACAGCAAACATATTTTCTTGAGTGATTGCTACTACTCTGTTTTACAATTCTTTTTTCATATTGGATATGTATATACATGGTGACACAGTGGCTCAGTAGTTACACTGTCGCCTCAGAGCAAGAATGTCGCTGGTTTGAGTCCCGGCTGGGTCAGTTGGCCTTTCTGTGTGGAGTTTGCATGTTCTCCCCGTGTTGGCGAGGGTTACCTCTGGGTGCTCTGGTTTTCCTGCAATAGGTGAATCAAATAAACTAAATTGGCTGTAGTGTATAAGTTTTGTATGGGTGTTTCCCAGTACTGGGTTGCAGCTGGAAGGGCATCCGCCATGTAAAGCATATGCTGGATAAGTTGGCAGTTCATTCCAATGTTGCGACCCTTGATGAATAAAGGGACTAAGCCAAAGGAAAACGAATGTATACGTTTATGTTGTATGGGCGCCACGGTGGCCGAGTGGTTAGCACGTTCGCCTCACAGCAAGAAGGTCGCTGGTTCGATCCCCGGCTGGGCCAGTTGGCATTTCTGTGTGGAGTTTGCATGCTCTCCCCGTGGTTGCTCCGGTTTCCCCCACAGTCCAAAGACATGCAGTACAGGTGAATTGGGTAAGCTAAATTGTCCGTAGTGTATGTGTGTGAATGACAATGTATGGATGTTTCCCAGAGATGGGTTGTGGCTGGAAGGGCATCCGCTGCGTAAAACAAATGCTGGATAAGTTGGCGGTTCATTCCGCTGTGGCGACCCCGGATTAATAAAGGGACTAAGCCGAAAAGAAAATGAATGAATGAATGTTTATGTTGTATGTACTGTTTTTGAGCATTAAATTTTTTGGGATTATAATTTTTTACTTTTTAATCGTCATGTAATTTAAATAATGTGCAGTTCAACCTTTGACCATACCTGAATGAGAAAGACGGACAGAACGACGGCTCCAATGGTGTTCATCAGCCCCATGAAGTAGTTGACCAGAGCTTCCCTGCAGCCGTGGATGAAGAGGTTGAGCTCCTCCGTCTCGTGCTCGTAGTTGTAGTGGGCAGAGTCGTTGGTGATTTTGGACTGGATGCAGGGTCTGGGAGAGCTGGGGTTACAGCAGCTGAAGGGCACACCGTCCACCAAATAACGACCGTCCACATTGCTCCTAATGCGGCTGCAGGATCGAGCATGGAGAAGATAGGAGTGTTAAATGGATAGTTCACCCTTAAACATATACATCACAACCTGTTTTTGTCTTTGTCATGACAACTTGACATTACCAAGACAACACAGCCTGTCATAAATCTGTCATAAACATGATCGTCATAAAGCCATCATGAATATGTCATGAACTTTATGACACATTCATTATTATATATTCTTGACCTCAACTACAATGGTACAAGCTGAATTTGTCATTACAATGTCATTAAGTATTAATGATGCTCTTAAAAAATGAAAACATGAATCAAAAAAATAATCAGATTTATATTATAATTTTTTTATAATGAATGTCTCTGGACCCCTGCTATCTATGAGCTCTTGGATTTCATCTAAAATATATTTAGTTGTGTCCAAGATGTCCTTTTGAAGCCCAAATACAGAAATAGCAGCGTTTAGATGGCATTTTTAGCTTTCTCTGCTATAGCATTACAGTGCCTCTGGCTACGGCCCTTTGCTGCGCAGGGTGTGTGCATGGGGTAAATGCATGTAACCGGAAGCCCTTGTGATCTCTCTAGCCCATTTTGTAGTCCCCAACCTTCATTTGCTGTAGACTTTGCTAAGCTAACTCTGTAAAAGCTCTGTATCAACTAGTTTAAACAAGTTTAAAATGTGATATTGTAGTGGACAACCCCTTTAATGTGTCAATACCTTTACTAAGAAACACATGCATTTCACACACATTTCACACCGAATTCATACACATCAGCCACTTATTTGTCAATATGCAACATTCAACCCCGGCTCCTAGGGAATATGTGCCTCAGCCTACATTTTTGTGAAATGTGAAACATGTTTCTCTGGGTACATTTAGTTACACAATTCAGATGATAAATCCACAGTAGGGCGCTGTCTACATTGTTAAGAATCTGAAATACACTACTTGGGGTACGATTTGTTGCATGTTTCAGATACACGTTCTGCTTGTACACATCTATAAGAAGGCGGAGCTTGTCGTACAGATCACCTAGCAAACCACTGATGTAAACCCTTCCCAAAACATAATCACTAGTGTTTTCAAAAGCAAACAGTTGAGTAAAGTGCAAGTTTTACCTTGATATTACATTGCTTTTACATCATACAAGGTGAGCTAACGAGCACACTGACCATAGAGATATACAGGTATAGGTGAGGCAAATATATATTCGATTACAAATCATAGATGCTAGTAAAGTGTTTTGTGGTATTTACTTGGTGTTGTGCAAAGAACTGCGTTAAAATAATCCTTTATTTGGTCATAACATGTCTGTAAATGGCGCCACGGTGGCGTAGTGGTTAGCACGTTCGCCTCACAGCAAGAAGGTCGCTGGTTCGAGCCCCGGCTGGGTCAGTTGGCATTTCTGTGTGGAGTTTGCATGTTCTCCCCGTGCGTGCGTGGGTTTCCTCCGGGTGCTCCGGTTTCCCCCACAAGTCCAAAGACATCTGGTATAGGTGAATTGGGTAGGCTAAATTGTCCGTATGGTGTATGAGTGTGAATCTGTGTGTGTGGATGTTTCCCTGAGATGGGTTGCGGCTGGAAGGGCATCCGCTGCGTAAAAATATGCTGGATAAGTTGGCGGTTGATTCCGCTGTGGCGACCCCGGATTGATAAAGGGACCAAGCCGACAAGAAAATGAATGATGAATGAATGTTTGTAAATATTATTAGTGTGAAAAGGAACAACAGTTGTTAGCGTCATACTTAACGTCATACGTAGCGTCCCACTGCAGTGTTAATTTTACCTACAAACCGCAGTCAAACATTGAGGTACATATTTGTGGATTTACAAAAATGTAGGCTGAAGCATGTAATTCCCAGTGAGTCTGTGTTGGGCCAAACTTGATAATTTTGTGGCATGTTGTAGGAAAACGATCCAAAATAAGATATGCTTTTCTGCATTGTAGCAAAACACAACTAAAATCATAGTTGCCATCAACATTGTTACCATTCACATTCCTGGGTGAATGAACACAGGATCCCATATTCAGTAGTACTTGCGCTTCACACTGAGCACTCCAGTGAAAGTGATGTGTGATGTTGAGTATACTACAAAAAGCTCTCAATAGAATGAATGGTAATACTAATGTAATGCATCTTGTCTGACCAAGGAACACATCCAGGTTAATCCCATAAACATGGATTATAAAGACCTGGCCTTTATCTGAAATCTCCCCCTAGATCACTATCTCTTAGTTACTAATATAGTTTACATGTGAGGATGTGAATTTGAACACTTGGTGTACCTGAAGGGATTCTGTTCTGTTTGAGTTTTGCTGGCTGATAAATCCTTCAGATGTATTACATTTTAAACTTCATGGTCAGACCCTGCAATAATAAATAACGATAAGTATTTTGATTTCTATGGTGTATATAAATGTTAATTGAACATTCATTCATTCATTCATTTTCTTTTTGGCTTAGTCCCTTTATTAATCCGGGGTTGCCACAGCGGAATGAACCGCCAACTTATCCGGCATTTGTTTTACGCAGCGGATGCCCTTCCAGCCACAACCCATCTCTGGGAAACACATTCATACATTCTCATTCACACACATACACTATGGACAATTTAGCTTACCCAATTCACCTGTACCACATGTCTTTGGACTGTGGGGGAAACCGGAGCACCCGGAGGAAACCCACGCAACCACGGGGAGAACATGCAAACTCCACACAGAAATGCCAACTGGCCCAACCAGGACCTGCCCCAACCGGGGATCGAACCAGCGTCCTTCTTGCTGTGAGACGAACGTGCTACTCACGCGCCACCGTGGCGCCGTTAATTGAACAACGAAACAGTAATCTATTTAGAAACCTACACTGATAGGATTTCGCTGTTTCACAAGGACGCCATCTCTTGTAATACACATAAATTCATTCGGTGTGGTTACTCTCACAGTGCATTATGGGTATTCGCTAGCCATTAAGTCAAAGCCTATTGAAGGCAAGACTGAAATGATTAGCCTTAAAAGCATAATGATTACTGCTAACCTTGCCTCTATGGTAGGGAAGGAGAGCAAAAGCCACTATGTGATTGGCTGAGATGTGCTTCACGTGACCAAGTTAGCATTACAGGTTACACTGGTTAAACACATTACACTGCAACAATACAATATATGTGAATATTCGAAGTGTATGTGCATATTGTGTGTGTTTGTGCATGCACATGTGCATTTTTGTGTGCATGTCTGTACGTGCACATTCAACACGTGTTTCATCCTACCCCACCACTGTCACCCATTGTTTAGCTGGCTGTATTAGCATGGTGCTTTGAAATTAGCAGGGGGTTCACACGCCATTCTTTACTAGAGAAACTACAGTTTGATGTGATACAATTGGTACTAAACAAAATATTATCTTTTTTTTTTTTTTTTTTTTTTTACTTTCTTACCTTAGAATTCGATTTTCTGTTATAGCTTCTGGAGAGATTGCAAGACTGACTGCAAAGTCTCTACGTGTGATTGTTAAGGATACCTGAGGGAACTGAAAATGTCACATAACCCCTATCTTATGCCTGATTCAAGGAATTGGTAGTGTTACAGCTCTCCCTGTGTTTCAACTATCCCCGATCTCCCCTTTTCTACTCTTTCCAAACTTGTAAGAGTTTCTTCTTCTATTAAATAAACAGAAAACAAGATATTCTGAAGAATGTTGAGGAAAATATAGCCATTGACATCAACAGTAGGAACAACAAAACACTATAGAAGTCGATGGTTGCTTTTCCCCCACATTCTTCATTATTACTTCCTATGTTTTCAACAGAAGAAAGAACCTCATACACTGTTAACGATTTTTGTAAATCACACAGTATTTAACTGTAATATGAATGGTATTTTACTGTAGGACAGTAATGCGGTTTGTTACTGTAATTTAAAGTTGCATTTTGGTAATTACGGTATATACGGTATAAATACATACACAACAAGCTAAATAGCGCTGTAAATGTAAATACATTCGTTTTGCTGTAATTGATTTACAGCAATTTACTGGCAAACTGAACTGTATTATGAACAAAATTTTATTGTAGGACAATTATACAGTATGTTACTTTATTTTAAAGTTGCATTGTGGAAATTACTGTATATTTTACAGTAAAGATATACAATACTGTAAATACTTATGCAACAAGGTAAATAGTGCTGTAAGTGTAAATACAGTACTTTTGCTGTAATTGATTTACAGTAAGTTACTGGCGAACTGAACTGTAATATTAACAAAATTTTATTGTAGGACAGTAATCAAGTATCTAATTTTAAAGATAAAAACAAGGTAAATAGTGCTGTAAATGTAAATACACTTTTGCTGTAATTAATCTACAGTAAATTACTTGCGAACTGAACTGTATTATGAACTAAATTATTCTGTTGGACAGTTATTCATTATCTTTCTGTATATTAAAGTTGCATTGTAAAATGACTAACTTTGTAGTAAAGATATACAGTACAATACTGTAAATACATATGCAACTACGTAAATAGTGCTGTAAGTGTAAATACAGTACTTTTGCTGCAATTGATTTACAGTTAGTTACTGGCGAACTGAACTGTATTATTAAGAAAATTTTACTGTAGGACAGTTATCAAGTATCTTACTGTATTTTAAAGATAAATGCAAGGTAAATAGTGCTGTAAATGTAAATACAGTATTTTGCTGTAATTGATCTACAGTAAGAACTGAACTGTATTATGAACTAAATTTTTCTGTCGGACAGTTATCTAGTTCCTTACTGTAAATTAAAGTTGCATTGTGAAAATGACTATATTTTACAGTAAAGACATACAATACTGTAAATACATATACAGCAAGATAAATGGAGCTGTAAATGTAAATACAGTACTTTTGCTGTAATTGAATTACAGTAGGTTGCTGGCAAAATGAACTGTAATATAAACTGAATTTTACTGCAGGACAGTTATGCAGTATGTTACTTTATATTTTACAGTAAATATATAGGATACTATAAATACAAAGCAAGGTAAATAGTGTGGTAAATGTAAATAGATTACTTTTGCTGTAACTTATTTACAGTAAGTTACTGGCAAACTGAACTGTAATATGAACTGAATTTTACTGCTGGACAGTTATGCAGTATGTTACTTTATATTTTACAGTAAAAAATTACGGTACAGTAAGTTACAGGCGAACTGAACTGTAATACGAACTGAATTTTACCGTAGGACAGTTATCCAGTATCTTACCGTATTTTAATGTTGCATTGTGAAAATTACTATATTTTACAATAAAAATATACAATACTGTAAATACATATAAAGCAAAGTTCCTGGTGAACTGTAAATTCTGCAGGAAATTGTTAACAGTGTACAGGTTGGCAGAATTTTCATTTTCAGAGTGAGCTATGCCTTTGAATTACACTTTGTTTGACTCACTCCTTAACTTCCTTAGAGCTGAAATCCAGGTAGCGGTTGCTGATCCACTGCACCTCGAACCAATCCCTGTAGTCGGTGTTTCCGCAGCACTGGAACTCCATCTGAAGCCGGTCGATGGTCTGCTTCTGGAAGCAGCGGCCCGGGATATCGGTGTCCTTGTAGAAGCGGATGCCGTTCTTCAGGCCGATTTTCAGCGAGGTCTCCAGGCTGCCCTTCATAATGTAACTCAGGACGATTGAAATCAGCATGAGGGTGGTGAAGAAAATGGAGCAGCCAAAAAAGGGCTTCATGTAGGTCTTCCACCGTGGGAAACGCCCGGCATCCAGGGCATCCTGGCAGATTCGACTAGCAAAGTAATTGCCGCCCATCGAAGCCAGACCAACAATCATCAAGGTGTTGGGCACACAATGGATGTCTGTGTTGTCCATTACCTGAAGGAAAGAAAGATGTTAATGTCAGACCGATTGCATTGCATTTAATGTGTACATTGAGTTTTTGACTTTTTGAGAGTTGTTCTTTAAACATAACATTATTTTCAGCTTTTGAGGATACCGGAAAGCTTTCTGTTAATGCAATAATATAGGTGTAAAATAGGTGTCCATTATATTAATAGAGAGACTCTATTTGTTGAGTTGGGACTGTATTAATTTCAACCCCAATTCAGAAAAATTTGGAAAGGTATGGAAAACGCAAATAAAAAAAAGAAAGTAGTGATTTCCAAATTTACTTTGACTTGTATTTTATTGCAGACAATATGAACACAAAATATTTCATGTTTCGTCTGGCCAATTTCATTTCATTTGTTAATATTACGGTGGCCGAGAAAGGTTAACGCGCTGCAATTTAAGAAAGCACATGCAATAACAGAAAACACCAGCAAATTAAGAAACGATCTTCATCAATTTGACAGCACACCTGTTACAAATTCTCACAACGCAAACAACGGAAGAAATGCGCAGCAAGTTATTGAAAACACAACGGAAGAAAACGCGCAGCAAGTTGGTGAAAACACAATGGAAATGTTTCAAGAGGACCCAAAAACATGACGGACCCAGCTGAGATACGGATGTAGTTAATTTATTTAATAACGCAACATTTCAGTTGATCATTAATTAGACTGATAATTTACAAAAGACAACGGAATCGTGTAATCAGGATATTACACCTTTCAAAGACCACCAATCACTTCACTGAACAAGTCACGGCGGGTCCGTATCTTAGCTGGGTCCGTCATGTTTTTGGGTCCTCTTGAAACATTTGTGTTGTTGTGTTGTGTTTTCACCACTTGCTGCGCGTTTTCTTTCGTTGTGTTTTCAATAACTTGCTGCGCGTTTCTTTTGTTGTTTGTGTTTTGACCAATATGCTGCGCGTTTCTTCCGTTGTTTGTGTTGTGAGAATTTGTAACAGGTGTGCAAGAATTTTGTAACAAGAATTTCAGTGCGTAAAGGACAAGGGTGCAAGCCTAAGCTGAACAACCGTGATCTCTGATCCCTAAGGCGGCACTACATCAAGAATCTATAAGCCATATCACCACATGGGCTCAGGACTACTTTAGAAAACCTTTGGCAAGTACCACAATACGTAGTTACTTCTACAAATGCCAGTTAAAACTGTACTGTGCCCAAAGGAAGCCCTATGTTAACCGTGTCCATTAGCACCGTTGACTTTTCTAGACTCAGGGGCATCTGTGATGGACCATCACAGATTGGAAACGCGTACTGTGGTCAGATGAATCAGTATTTCAGGTATTTTTGGGGAGAAATGGACGGCGTGTACTCCGGACCAAAGAAGAAGGATCATCCAGACTGTTACCAGCAACAAGTACAATAGCCAGGGTCTGTCATGGAAGTGGGTTGTGTTAGTGCCTTGCACTTCTGTGATGGCACCATTAATGCTGAAAAGTACATAAAGATTTTGGAGCACAATATGCTGCCTTCTTTTCCAGGGACGCCCATGCATATTTTAACAAGACATTGCAAAACCATGTTCTGCACACATTACTACATACTGGCTGCGGAGGAAAAGGATACAGGTACTTGACTGGCCTGCCTGCAGTCCCGACCTGTCTCCAATAGAGAATGTGTGGCACGTTTTGAAGTGCAAAATGCGACAATGAAGACCATCTTCACTTGTTTGCAGGACTTGCTTGGGACAAAATTACAGCTGAAACAATTCATCACTTCACACCAATAAAAAGTGGTGAACGCTTTAAAATCCAACTTTTTTTTAAAACGTGCTGCAAGAACCAAAATTAGATTATGTGTTTATTTTGAAAAAAAAAAAAAACATAAAATCATGAACAACACATTAAATAATGTTTGTTTTATTGTCTGGAATGGAATGCTTTTTAGTACGCATAATATCAGTCTTATTTTTTTTATGGTCATTTATTAAATGATAATGAAGACTGTGTTGATTTTTTAAAATATTAACACTGTATCTATATGTAAATATAAAATCACTGTTGTGCAAATCTATGCAGTATAATCATATGTGGCCTGCATAAGACAGAGACTATTGTTTCTATGACCCATAGACTGTGGAGGAGCTCATTTGTAAAGGACAGCTCCTTAAGCCTATTATGACTGGCTTAGATAATATTTATATTCACATGGATTAATCCCTGCCAGACACTTGTGAAACGTTTGAACCCTTAAAGGGACAGTTCAGCCAAAAATGAACATTACCTCATCATTTACTCTCCCTCATGTGGCTATAAACGTTTCTGAGTTTCTTTCTTCTGTTGAGCACAAAAGATATTTTGAAGAATTCTAGTTGCTGGCACTAATCAACTACTAACACACTCTGAAAGTCAGTGTGCACAGCATAACAGCATTTTTCAAAACATATATTTTGTGTGTTTAGAAGAAGAAAGAAATTCAAACAGGATGAGCAAATGATTTTTGGGTGAACTATCCCTTTAACATAATTTTATCAAGAAATTTGACAAATTGCAATAAAGATTTAATAACCTTCAGTAAACTTAATAAGGGCCCCAAAAATGTTTCACACAAAACAATTTTTCTCAAAAGTTAAATAACTTAAAGTGGAATTATTAGCTAAGTCCTCAATGCCAATATCACTTTTGAAGTTCAGGAATAATAATTGTGCATGCATGAAATATTTAGAATATTGCACAGAATGCATTAAATTGTCAGCAAAAAACAACAACAACAAAAAAATTAATTATTAATAAAATACTAATAATAAAAGATTTAAATCAACAAGTAATAAAATTAAATAAATAATAAAATATTTCTTCAATCAATAAATATCATAAAATAAAATAAATATATTTTCAATCAATAAATAATAATCTAAAATAAAATAAATAAAACAAAATTTAAATCAATAAACAATAAACTGAATAAAATTAAATACATTTCAATCAAGAAATAATAAAATTAATAAAATATATCTTCAAACATTAAATTGTAATATAAAATAAAAAAATAAAATAAAATATTTTTTCAAACATTAATTAATAATATAAAATAAATAAATAAAACATATTTTCAATCAGTAAACAATAATATAAAATAAATAAAATACATTTCAATCAATAAATAATAAAATAAATAAAATATATTTTCAAACATTAAATATTAATATAAAATGTATAAAAAAAACACATTTCAATCAATAAATAATAAAATAAATATAATATATTTTACAACATTAAATGATAATATAAAATAAATAAATAAAATATATTTTCAATCAATAAATAATAATATAAAATAAATAAAACAAAATACATTTCAATCAATAAACAATAAAATAAATAAAATATATTTTAAACATTAAATGATAATATAAAATAAAATAAATAAAATACATTTCAATCAATAAATAATAATATAAATAAAATATATTTTGAATCAATAAATAATAATATAAAATAAAATAAAAACATTTTAATCAATAAATAATAACATAAATAAAATACAACATTTTCAAACAATAAATAATAAAATAAAACAAAATAAAATAAAATTTGAACAATGAATATTAAAATAAATAGCATAAAATATACTTTAAATAAAAAAATAAAATTATATATATATATATATATATATATATATATATATATATATATATATTCAAC
>CAIGQQ010032325.1:12164-24310 GCA_903798035.1 Danio albolineatus
TAAAATAAAATAAAATTAAATTAAATTAAATTAAATTAAATTAAATTAAATTAAATTAAATTAAATTAAATTAAATTAAATTAAATATGTGTTTTATGGATACCTCTCCCCTCCTTCGGAGCTCAGTCTTTAGGAAGCATCCTAAAGTGAAGGTAATCGCTCCACCGACCGTCGCCAACCACGACAGCATCCACAAACCCTGGGCCAACTTCACCCTTTTCTGAAAAGTGAACTTCATCTTACCCACAACCATTGTGAAAGATTATGATGGTGTAAACTTGAGCAAAAAAAGCAAGGGTGTTGAAAAAAACTATTATAAATGGGGAGTTCCTGCGAATGGAGCTGAAGCTGCAGAAATAAAAACAGCAGATAAGAACTGGGTGTAATCCTTCAGTTGTTCAATAAATTCGGTTTCATCCAAACAATTCAGCCGCTATTCAGTATGCCGTCGTCAATTAATCCGTTAGCAAAGGTCAGACCAGATGTTTTGTGTGGTGATCCCCCCCCGAGATGCCCACTCAGTGCCCTTGCACTTCCATGCCCATGCTTGGGTGAGACACACTGGATTTGGACAAAGTTAGAGGTCTTGGGCGTCTTACCTGTAATCCCTAAACTATCCTATTACAACGGCCCTCTCCAATGGGAAACAAGGCCACTGTCTGCTCAGCAAAGCCAGTGGTGCATCTCTGGCCCGCGTCACATGAGGATAAAGATGATGAATAATGACAAGGAAGAGATTGGAGGTGCATGAAGGAAGATGGCAGCCATAGTGCTTAAAGGGGTAGTTCACTAAAAATTAATACACTGTAAAAACATTTACTAGTTATTTTAAGGTAAGTGGTTGCAATTCTTATGGGCTTCAATTCCTAAATTCAGCCCATAATAATTGTTTGCAACCACTTACCTTAAACAATTTTAATGAATCACTGGTTGCAACATATAGGCTCATTCTGAAAACATAGACTTGTATACATTTCTAGAGAGAGCCGAATTATGTAGCCAGAAGTACGTATGGCTGCATTTCGTCTGCAAAATGATATGTATATGACAAAGTATATGACGCCGTTCCTTTCATGCTTACCAGCTGACTGCTTACTTCCCTATGGACGGCTTTTCCACTGTTACCAGTTTGACTAGATGATTCCAAGGTTCCATAATCCTGGACCACACTGTATCCTGAGCAGCTGCTTGGCGGAGCAGCAAGCAAGAGACAGATTCCTGTGACCCTCCAAGGACAGACGAGCCTCAAGTTCTCCAGCCTCCGGCGCCTTGACTGCAGCTAGAGCTGCGCACCGATGGATTACTCTTCTGTGTTTGGACTCTAAGTAGTGAATATTAGACAACTCTGAACTGAACTCCAACACTAATAACAGGACTGACACTTTCAATTTACTATAACCTTCTATGTGAAGCTGATTTGACACAATCTACATTGTAAAAGCGCTATACAAATAAAGGTGAATTGAACTGAATTGAATTGAAATAGTGGCTTGCATCATGCGTCAGCGGATATAGGACACAGAAAGGAATTGAACGCGATGATGGGGCGGGTGGGCGCTGGTCAATCTGTGATTTTTAAAACACTATCGGTTGGGTTTAGGGAAGGGGGAGGGTGGAGGGGATCAGTAGGTCAGTCAGTCAGTCGACTGCGGTCTCTGGTGGATATTTGCGAGAATAGCAGGCGCGAATTACACTCGCAAGAGAAATTTGAGATCTCAAAAAGCGGACACAGCGGCCTCTGGCGGATTCGCGAAAACAAAAGCTGCAAACAAACGTAGCTCCTGGGACGTATTTGGCGCTCTTCAGAATGTATATAGGGGTACGTAATCAGAATGAGTTGCATACAAACATGATTCATAGCGCTTCACCTTTTCCACATTTTTTTTTTTTATTTTTACGGGGTCACATTTCATCATTATTCTACACACAATCCCCCATAATGACAATGTGAAAAAAGAGTTTTTGAAATTGTTGCAAATTTATTAAAAATAAAAAACCTGTAAAATCACATGTACATCTGTATTCACAGCCTTTGCTCAATACTTTGTTGATGCAGCTTTGGCAGCAACTACAGCCTCAAGTCATTTTGAATATGATGCCACAAGCTCGGCACACCCGTCTTTGGGAATGTTTGCCCGTTCCTCTTTGCAGTACCTCTCAAGCTCAATCAGGCTGGATGGGAAGCGACGGTGTACAGCCATTTTTTAGATCTCTCAGAGATGTTCAATAGGATTCAGATCTGGGCTCTGGCTGGGCCACTCTCGGACATTCACCGAGTTGTCATGAAGCCACTCTATTTATATTTTGGCGGTGTGCTTTGAGTCATTGTCCTGCTGGAAGATGAACCGCCGCCACAGTCTGAGGTCAAGAGCACTCTGACGCAGGTTTTCATTCAGGATGTCTCTGTACATCGCTGTATTCATCTTTCCCTCTACCCTGACTAGTCTTTCAGTCCCTGCTACTGAAAAACATCCCCACAGCATGATGCTGCCACCACCATGCTTCACTGTAGGGATGGCATTAGCCTGGTGATGAGCGATGCCTGGTTTTCTCCAAACCTAACACATGGCATTCACTCCAAAGAGTTCAAATTTAGTCTCATCAGACCAGACAGTTTTGTTTCTTATGTTCTGATAGTCCTTCAGATGCCTTGTGGCAAGTTATTTTACTAAGGAGTGGCTTCCGTCTGGCCACTCTACCATACAGGCCTGATTGGTGGATTACTGCACAGATGGTTTTCCTTCTGTAAGGTTCTCCTCTCTCCACTGAAGAAAAAGTTAACATTGAATAAATCTTCCTAACGAGCAGCTTTTTCTAGCATTTCTTCTTTATATATACACTAAAAGTCAAGAAGTATTGCTTTAACTAGAATAAGAAAGAGAAATATAGGATTCTCCTGTGGGCGCTGAATATCTCTACATTAAACATGATTGTGTCAGAAGAGCCTTGGGCTTCCTATAGGCGAATACATCAACAACAGAGAAAATCAAGAAGGGATATTAGATATTCAGCGCTCAGCCAACTTTAAAGTCATTGTGAAACATTTACAACCCATTTCGCTTCTCTAATCAGAAACGTTTCAGACTCAAACAAGATATTCAGGCAGGGGAAAGGCAGAGACTTTGGTTTTATCCATTAGAAATTCATTTGAAGGTTAAGAGAATGCAAGCAGAGATTAAAAAGAGTGCAGTTAATCCCTGAGAACGTTGTAGTTCAGACAGAGTGACCATCAGGTTATTGATCACCTCCCTGACTGAGACCCTTCTCCCCGGATCACTCAGCTTAAATGGCCGGCCAGCTCTAGGAAGAGTCCTGGTGGTTCAAACGTCTTCCACTTACGGATGATGGAGGCCACTGTGCTCATTGGAACTTTCAGAGCAGCAGAAAAATTTCTGTAACTTTCCCTAGCTTTGTCACTCGAGACAATCCTGTCTCTGAGGTCTACAGAGAGTTCCTTTGTCTTTATGCTTGGTTTGTGCTTTGACATGCACTGTCAACCCTAGGACCTTAGGTGTATGCCTTTTCAAACCATGTCCAATCAACTGAACTTACCACAGGTGAACTCCAATGAAGCTGCTGAAACATCTCAGGAATGATCAGTGGAAACAGAATGTACCTCAATTTAAAGCTTCACCGCAAAGGCTGTGAATACTGATGTAAATGTGATTTTTCACGTTTTTTTTATTTTTAATAAATTTGCAACAATTTAAAAAACTCTTTTTCACATTGTCATTATGGGGAATTGTGTGCAGGATTTTGAGAAAATAAATGAATTTAATCCACTTTGGAATAAAGCTGTAGCATTAAAAAAAAATGTGGAAGAAGTGAAGCGAATACTTTCCGGATCCACTGTAATTTGTTTTATTGTTAAAATTTGGTTTTGCTTTTGAAATGCAAAATATACACATATTTCTAAAAATTACCCATATGTAAACAAAAACTTAGTCAACGTTCACAAGAAAACAACTGATCATCAAGCTTATTCTACTCAACAAAACTAGCATAAGCCAAGTATTTAGAGCAAGTTGGTGCTACTTTGCCTTTTGATCAGTGCAGTAAGAGACTGTATCATCATCATCAATAACACTTGCTGAGTACAAAAGTTCATAACATACAATAACGTAAAAAGGGAAATCTTACCTATGACGTGCCTTTATGCTTTATTTTCTTTGTTTGCTCGATGCTACTATCGTATACAGCGCAGTCCAGCATCTTCACATTGGCCTTAACATTAGTTTTGACTAGCACGGTTGAACTTTTGTCCTGGGAGCACTGTACAGATGTGGCAGCGGTATTGACACATGCTCAGGGTCTGTATTCGATATCTGGTGTATATATCTATAGCAAACTATTACTATTAAAGAGGACATATTATGCAAAAATCACTTTTATAAGGGGTTTAAACACAGTTGTGTGGCAACGGTGCATGTGTGAGAATAATCAGCTTTTAATAATTCTATTTTTATAATCACACTTGATAAAAAACAGTCTGCATAAACACTTTGATTGACGTTCTCCATTTGTACGTGTCATCAGAGGTGAAAAAGCCCCGCCCATTATTGACCGCCTCTCCCTCATTAACATTGACAGCCTTGAGTGAGAAGCAGCCGTCTGCCAATAGTTTTTTTTTAAAACCATATCTGCTGAATATTAATTTAAATGGAGGGCGGGGAGCACAATCTCATTTAATTTTAAGCAACAGTCACCAAAACGACACAATTGGGATCAAAGCCTTAAAGAGACAGTTTCAAAGAGTTATAAAACATTATTTGTTTGATATTTTGAGCTTAAACTTCACATACACACTGTAGACACGTCAGGGACTTATTTTACACCTTGTAAAAAGGGGCATAATAGGTGCCCTTTAATACTGTAAATACCAGGAGTAGTTCACTGCATGCTGAAATAGCTTTTTAAAATAAGATGACCTCAACATTAACGTTTCCTCTACTTTTATTAACATGCAATTAGTTGTTGACATAATAATACAAACATCAACATCTAGGCTACACACAAAGATGCATTTATACAAGCTGGTGTACCACTTCATCCTATTAATGTTAAATACACAACAACTTCAAATCAAAATAACATTCAATTACAACATCTTGCAATGCTAAGAATCGTATGTCTTCTATTATATTGCATTAACATGACTAATATGAACACTATTCAGAGAAAAAAAGTACAGATGTCTATTAATTGTTAAGTATTTTTCTAATGACAACATGTAAATGATGAAATTTATGGACGTTTCTTCCTATCACCTATGTTTTTATGATTTAATTTAACTTTTATTTTAAAAATACCATATGAAGCGGTCGTATAATGGCACCATCTCCTTTAAGCATTCAGAATAGTTCTATATATTCATATATTTTCATATTTCTTCTATGGTTATCATACACAAAGCTTTAGATGTAAGCCTATTAGCATAATTACATTAGCATATGCGCTAGTACAGTAAAGTTAATATCGAATTAATATTCCTAACGAGCAGCTTTTTCTAGCATTTCTTCTTTATATATACATTAAAAGTCAAGAAGTATTGCTTTAACTAGAATAAGAAAGAGAAATATAGGATTCTCCTGTGGGCGCTGAATATCTCTACATTAAACATGATTGTGTCAGAAGAGCCTTGGGCTTCCTATAGGCGAATACATCAACAACAGAGAAAATCAAGATGGGATATTAGATATTCAGCGCTCAGCCAACTTTAAAGTCATTGTGAAACATTTACAACCCATTTTGCTTCTCTAATCAGAAACGTTTCAGACTCAAACAAGATATTCAGGCAGGGGAAAGGCAGAGACTTTGGTTTTATCCATTAGAAATTCATTTGAAGGTTAAGAGAATGCAAACAGAGATTAAAATGAGCGCAGTTAATCCTTATTTACTTGAACTAGGCTAAAAATCTCATGTGGATCCCATTGATAATAGCTGTTTATTTACTTTGACTGCTATACTCTTAATAAAGATAAACTCACAATGAATTACTGCATCATCTACTTACAAATATATATATATATATATATATATATATATATATATATATATATATATATATATTTCAGTGATGGGTTGAGGCTGGAAAGGCATCCGCTGCATTTAACATTAAAGTTAAGTTAAGTTAAGTTAAGTTGGCGGTTCATTCTACAGTGACGACCCCCTGATTATTAAAGGGACTAAGTCAAAAAGAAATTGAAGGAATATATATATCCTCATTGGTTCAACTGGTTTCATGCTTGTTGTCATGTTACAATTATTTGTTTGCACTTTACAATCCGTTTTCATTGGTTAATGTTGGTTAACATTTTCACTAACATGAACTAAGGCCCCATTTACACTAATGTGTTTTCGTTTTAAAACGCATAAGTTTTGCTAAGTGTGCCAAGGTGGACTAGTGAGTAGCAAGTTGGCCTCACAGGAAGAAGGTCGCTGGTTCGAGCCTCGGCTGGGTTAGTTGGCATTTCTGTGTGGAGTTTGCATGTTCTCCCAGTGGTCGCGTGGGTTTCCTCCGGGTGCTCCGGTTTCCCCCACAAGTCCAAAGACATGTGGTATACACTCTTTAAAAAAAAAAAGGTTCTTCAGTGGTTCTTTACGGTGGTTGAGGTGCTATTTAGGACTTTTACTGTGTAAAGAACCTTTAAAGCACCATAAAGGTTTTTCAGTGGTTCTTTGGGGGGTATAAAATGCTATATAGCACCACTACTACTGGTAAGCACTTGTTCTTATAGCTAATTCTCATAACTCTTATGCCGGCTTTATATGCGGAAAGGGTAAAGTAACATTAAGAGCACCTTAAAATATAGGTGCTATATAACACCATTTGACAAAAGTACTATATAGCACCTATTTTTAAGGTGCTGTATAGCACCAAAAAAGGTTCCCCCCTCATTGTTAGCCAAAGAACCAGTTTTGATGCTATTTAGCACCCTTTTTTTTTTAGAGTGTAGGTGAATTGGGTAGGCTAAATTGTCCGTAGCGTATGAGTGTGTATGGCTGTTTCCCAGAGATGGGTTGCAGCTGGAAGGGCATCCGCTGTGTAAAACAAATGCTGGATAAGTTGGCGGTTCATTCCGGATTAATAAAGGGACTAAGCCAAAAAGAAAATGAATGAATGAATGAATTTTTGCTACGGTTATGCCATCCGTCCCGGAGACGGAGCGTTTTGGAAACGCTGGAGAGGCCGTTTTCATTCTAAAACGCTGCTGCTCCGTCTCAGTGTGGATGGGGGAAACGGAGACGTCTGAAAACGGAGTCGTGGCTGCTGAGATTCGCTACTTGATTGGGGCTTTTGGGTCATTGCGTATCCTTCCCTTATTCGTCAAGCCCCAGAAGACGGCAGACCAGCCTTCACTGTAAACAACAACATGGACACAGAAATGGGAGCGTTGTTTGCACTATTGTCCATTTTAGGCGCCATTGTGCAGTTAAACTTTGCCTTTTTTACTACAACAGCTGCATATATTCGCAAGAGGCAAGCTATTGTTCGAGCACTCGCTTATCGCTCGTGTTTTAAGCGGCAAAAGCCCTATTTAGAATGCTGAGCGAGACACGTGCTTCCTGTTTATACTTAAAAGCGCATGCCCAGAGTGCGCGAATGGTCACCTGATGTACGTTTTTGGTGGCGTAGTGTGGACGGTACAAAGTGTGTTTAAAGTATAATTTAAATCTAATTAAAAAATTTCAACCTAATATTAGGTTCGTCCAAACTTGACAAACGTCACCATATTTTCCACCATGAATGCTAATTCTAACCATTTTCCAGTGGTAAAAGTCCAGTTGATCACAAGTGTGTGCTCTCCCCATCGTGAATGAAGTGGTTGAGCATTTTTTGAGCAGACTCTAGACCAACCAACCCGTTGATATCCTCTCCTACAGCACGGCTGTTCGCGTCTCGCCAATTACTGACGATCTCATCCTCGTACAAAACCTGTCTGGTGCCAACCTGTGAGTGGTGGAGATCCATCATGGATTTATTGCTCCTCAGCTGGACAATATGATCCTGCTGCTGCTGCTCCAGGCGCCCAATCGAGTGGATCTCCTCCAGACTAGCAGAAAGTACACGAATGGGAGATCCCAGACTCCGCACTTCAGTGATCTCAAACGCCAGACCATCTGGATTCTGCTTGAAGCGGGCCAGGCTGGCATCAGTGATGGGAACCGGTAAGGTTTCAGGATGTACGGTGAACTTGAGATGTGGTATCTGTAGGCCGTGAGCAGGGGGACATTTGCTTTCCTCACCACCGGATTCACTCTCCGTATCCACAATAATCCCCTTGGAATACTGAGTCACCCCGTCCCATCCTCCTTGGTTCTGCTGCCACTGGAAATACGAGGCGTTTGCATGATTTCCCTGCAAATTCCTCAGGACAGCCTCTTCTCCCATTTCTGACCAATCGGATTCCTCCTCCTCTGGAAGTGTTCCCAGTGATTGGCCGTCATCGGCACGCATGGAGACGTTGTCATAGTGGTCGGTGTCCATGAACTGAGCTGGAGGTGGTGCGACTGGTAGCGGAGGTTTGGCATCGTCAGACTGTATCGCTGATGTCTCCTATGATGGATAGACATGGAAGCTTTGTTAAATTAGCACAGTTATTATGAACAGAGCCATATTTGGTATAATGTTGTCATGGTATTTCGGTACCAATCGATACTGAAATTTTATATACAGGGACACTGGAATGTTTCAAAGCTGTGAATATCAGTCGATTCATCAGTGGATCGCTCGTACGTCAGCCTTTAGACAAACCAGCTGATCGACGTGACTTTGAAATGCTCTAGTGTCCCTGTATCTGTAGTTACACTCAGTAAACAGCGGTGAGTTTGGTAAACTGATGACCTTCACAGCCAATCCCAGTCCTGTCTGTTGAGCATATGAACACTGTCAAATCAGCGGTGTTTAAGAGCGTGCTCAGCAGCACTCAAATGTTAGCGTTGACGTTTTTAAAACTATAGTATCGATTGGTACCGAATTCCAGTATCGTAATTTGGTGTGATCTTTTGTTTTGTTCAAGTCAAGTTGAAGTTTTGTTCAAATGAACAGTAAAATAATGATGGGGTGATAAATGGGATTTCAAAATGAATTCATTTTAAGACAATGAGAATCGATTGTCGATTTCAAGCGGTTGAACCAGTTCCAGTTCAAGCAATTAGTTAATTCTGCTCACTTTTGTTTGCTTATTGACATGGAAACAACGAATGCCTGTAAATTGTAAATTTAGGGCAGCGGAGTGAGTAGCGATGTTGATCCACCTCACAGCGAGGTGGATGTTTTAAAACGTCCATTTCCCGTGAACATTTGAGCGCTGCTGAGCACGTTCTGAGCTTGTTCACGCACTCAACAGAAATGACTGTGATTGGCTGTGAAGGTCATCAGTTCACCAAACTCACCGCTGTTTACTCAGTGTAACCACACAAACAGTGACACTGGTGTGTTTTAAAGCCACAATTCATCAGTGGATCGCTTGTATGTCAGCCTACAGATAAACCAGCTGATTGATGTGACTTTGAAACGCTCAAGTGTCCCTTTATAGGTGGTTAAATTTAGTAAATAGTGCTGAGTTTGATGAACTGATGACCTTGTGCTCAAGAGAAATGACTGGGATTGGCTGTGAAGGTCATCAGTTCAAAAAACTCACTGCTGTTTACTGTGTAACCACACATACAGGGACACTGGAGTGTTTTAAAGCTGCAATTATTTAGGAAGTGACGATTTTGTTCTCTTTGACTCATTGGATGGAAACGCTGCTTTATCCACACGTCTTCTATGCAATATTCCAGTTTTGCGCTTATTTAACTTGCGTCTTTGGATGGAAACATAGCTACTTAAAAAACCCAATATTTTTGAAACTCCTGTCAGGGTGAAGATTTTCAAAACCGCTGTTGTCTGTGTGTTCGAGTTTTGGGCTTATCTCTGTCATCATTTGCTTTGGGATTTTCAGATTGTGAGCCACAATCTCTGTTGTTTACAAGACGTGTGTCTGTGCAATGGCAGGTGCTCCATGTTGACAGCCAACTGGAAGCAATAATAATGTCTCCTATGATGGATAGACATGGAAGCTTTGTTAAATTAGCATAGTTATTATAAATAGAGCCATATTTGGTATAATGTTGTCAAGATACTGGATTTCGGTACCAATCGATACTGAAATTTTATATACAGGGACACTGGAATGTTTCAAAGCTGTAAATATCAGTCGATTCATCAGTGGATCGCTTGTATGTCAGCTTATAGTCAAACCAGCTGATCGACGTGACTTTGAAACGCTCCAGTGTCCCTGTATCTGTGGTGACACTCAGTAAACAGCGGTGAGTTTGGTAAACTGATGACCTTCAGAGCCAATCCCAGTCATTTCTGTTGAGCATATGAAAACTAAAACAGAGCTGATTTGCCATTGTTCACGCACTCAACAGAAATGACTGTGATTGGCTGTGAAGGTCATCAGTTCACCGAACTCACCATGGTGTACTGAGTGTAACCACACATACAGGGACACTGGAGCGTTTTAAAGCCACAATTATTTAGGAAGTGACGATTTTGTTCTCTTTGACTTGGTGGATGAAAACGCAATATTCCACTTTTGCGCTTATTTAATTTGCGTCTTTGGATGGAAACATAGCTACTGAAAGAACTCAATTTTTTTAAATTCCTGTCAGGGTGAAGATTTTCAAAACCGCTGTTGTCTGTGTGTTCGTGTATATGGTATAGCCGAAGTTTTGGGCTCATCTGTGTCATCATTTGCTTTGGGTTTTTCAGATTGTGAGCCACAATCTCTGTTGTTTACAAGACGTGTGTCTGTGCAATGGCAGGTGCTCCATGTTGACAGCCAACTGGAAGCAATAATAATAATCCTCTCTTGAGGTTTCTGATTGGCCAACATTACGGTTAGGAGTTTATTGCCACCTGTTGCTTTGGCATGCTCTTGACGGCACTTCATAAGGCGTTTTTGCATTTTCATGTGGACGGACATTTTCTTTAAACCAACGGAGGAAAAACTCATACAAAAATACCAGTGTATGTGTGGACATGGCCTTAGACAAGTTTCCTACTCGCATCCAAAAGAAGGTAAACCTCCTTGACAAAAACATTTTTAAGACCTTTATGTACTAGTATGGCGGGCTATTAAAATAAATCAATATTTTATTAAATGTACACTAAATGAAGGATTTAAATACAACATGAAGTCATATTCAGCCCAAATTTTGATTCAAATTTTTAAAAAATTGTACAACATAGCTTTTATTACATTATATTGGATTTCATTATATTATATTGAATTTTATATAAATTTTATATTTATATTATTATTAAATTATTAATTGGAGTCACATAAAATCTCTCAATTTGAGTTTTTTTTTGTCCGAATTCATAGAAGAGATCCTTATAAAACAGTACCAAAAAACACTTGGAAACAAAGGCCCAGATACTGAATATTCTAATATATAAATTTAATATTTACACATTTTGACTGAGCTACTATATGAATGGTGATAAATAAGTACTATGAAGGAATATCTACATATCTAAGAACATGACATTGCTGCTATATAAGCAGCATGTAAATATAAATATAATTTTTAACTCACATTAATGGTCTCTAGACCCTGGATGGTGGTCTTTGCTGTAGACAGCTGATCTGTGAGATCTGAGATTCGCTGGTTCAGTCGCTCACGCTCTCCATCCATACTCTGTGCCTTCATTAAAAACAGACAGATTAAGAATAAAGTTGCAGTTAAAATAGTTTGGGGTTTTGTAAATCGAGAGACGGAAGCGTTAAACT
Organism: Danio albolineatus; assembly: GCA_903798035.1. Classification (NCBI taxonomy): domain Eukaryota; kingdom Metazoa; phylum Chordata; class Actinopteri; order Cypriniformes; family Danionidae; genus Danio; species Danio albolineatus. The sequence goes on from CAIGQQ010032325.1 coordinate 23,951, forward strand.
GGGCATTACCACACAATGCAGTTTTTTCTCCAGCAGGTTGTTGGTTTGTTGTGTGCAGGAGTAGCTGTCGTGAAGTCTGATGAAAAAGAAAAACATTAGAAAACTAATCCTAAAGACAGACTTTGATGTGCATGCATTGTATTAATCCTATAATTTTAGGATGTTTTCACACCTGCCTTGTTTAGTTCGGTTGAATCGCACTAGGAGTTTGTTTTCCCTTTTGGTGCGGTTTGTATGGGCAGGTGTGAATGTAGCAATCGCACTCGAGTGTGCACCAAAAAAAGTGTACCGAGACCTACTTGAAGAGTGTTTTCTGATCTATTATTATTTTTATTGATATAAACAAATAATTATATATAT
>CAIGQQ010032326.1:0-5000 GCA_903798035.1 Danio albolineatus
ATAATAATAATAATAATAATAATAATAATAATAATAATAATAATAATAATGTGGCATAATCACACCTTATTAATAGGGATGCACTGAAATTAAAGTTCTGGGCCAAAACCAAAAATTCTGGTTGCACTTGGCTGAAAACTGAAATTGCTTGTAATAATGATGTATTATTTTATTAAATAAGGAAATAACTTAAATTATAGAAATAAAATTTTAAAAAAATAACCAAATTGTACGGACAGTAAAATTTTATTGACAGTGAGGGGCGTTATTTTACCAGCGTTAACATGACAGCACAGTTGATCTACTGCAAGCAGCAAGAACAAGTATACTACAGTACATACAAATTTTCCTGTCAGTGTTTTTTTCTAAATATTTGAGAAGACTTTCATTTTTGCCAGTGAGCATGTGCAATTCATGCATAGATAAGTATACGTGTACAAAAGCGGAATATCTACAGGGTAAAATATTGAGCTATTTTAAACTTTGAATTATTTTACACATTATGTACAGTAGGCGACAATAACTCTAGACAATATATATATATATATATATATATATATATATATATATATATATATACTGTGATTATACATACAAGACAAAATCATCAGTCGGTGCATAAAACATGGTATTAAATTAGTTTGGCCTGTATATGTTATTTGTTTACTTAAAGTGTTGGTAGCCATTGGACTGCATTGTATAATTCACTAAGTATAATAATTTCAGTTAAAATAACTTTAAATGTTGAATGACTATAAACTCAAAAACAATTCACAAAAAACAGTAAAACATGTATTTTAAGACAACAAAGTAAATTTCTTCAAAGCGTGTTTTACACTGACGCTGTAAATGAGGCTTTTTATAAAAGATGGAAAAGTTTACAGATGGAAAAACACTCTGTATACCTGGTGCTCAGCATTCTCCTTTGCCTCCTTCCACACTCTTAAGGCAGAATCATCTGAATGGCACATAAACAAGTCATGCATATTAAACATTAACTAGAATTAAACGTAAAAGAAAGAGTTTTAAAGGTGCAGTATGTAAGTTTGACATCCAGTGGTTGAACTAAATGTTGCGCTCCTGGATCAAAACAAACGCAAGCGCAGGTTGGCAGATTGAACACAGGAGCGAGTGATTTAAACATGTTCTAAATAAAAGCAACGACACCCGGTAGAGGGAATATTCTCCATATTAAAAGGAGTTTTTGTCTCATATTTACATCATTTGTTAATTAATAACCTTATGTGGAACTCTGAATCTGCGTCTTACTTCAGAGTCTGCTACTGTCCACTGGAGGCCGCATTTCGGTCATAGACACATGCTTTCAGAGCCTTTTTGAATGAATGAATGAATGAATGAATGAATGAATGAATGAAATACATGGTTTCCCACCAAGGCAACCCGGTGTACTGAAATTTATTTAGCTAAACTGGCATTGGGCAGGTTAAAATGACCAAAACAAAGAGCGTTCCAGCACGGAAAACACATTTTCAAAGCAGAACATCTGACTTCAGCATTGTTTTTCAGATAAACAAGTATGTTGACTTGGCTTGTTTCTTAAATATCTGCAAACATATTATGTTATTTTTATGCTTTAGAAGCGTCAAAAACTTACATACAGCACCTTTAAGGTAAGAGACACTTGCTTATAGAGTATGTAAGCACAAAGATTTGAACAAAAGTTGTCCATTCATCTATTTCATCTGAAATGAAATAGTCAAGACAATGTTTTTAAAACATTGGCTTTCATTTAACCACATTTAAAAATGTAAACACATCAAATCTTATTAAAGGACCTCTTTAATATAAACTCCTTTAAAAGGTTCACCCCAAAAACTGTTATTCTGTCAGTTTACATGCTTCATTTGTTCCAAACCTGAGTTTCTTTCTACTGTTCAACGCAAAAAAAGATAATTTGAAGAAAGCTGAAAACCTGCAAGCGGTGGCATCCATGGTATTTGTGTTCCTACTATGGAAGTCAGTTGTTGGTTTTTATCATTCTTCAAAATATCTTCTTTTGCGTTCAACAGAATAAAGAAACGCAAACTGGTTCAGAGCCACTTGTTGGTGAATAAATGATGAGTAAATGTTCATTTTTGGGTAAACTATCCCTTCAATACAAGCTATAAAATCATGTTTAGGGCTGCACCTGAGGCATTATCTCCTTTGCTGGTGATCTGAGCGTCAGCTAAACTCCTCTCCAGACCCTTCAGTCGCTCCTGAAGCTGAATATTCTCACTCTTCTGAGATTTGAGACTGGACTGCAGCGCCTGAGTCTGGTCCCGCAGACCACCCATCTGCACGCAACAAACACAAGAACTGAGCAAAACTCTAACGTGCACAAACACATAAAAAAAAAAAACCAGACTGGCTGTTACCTCGTTTCTCATGGAGACTAATTCTTTGTCCTTTTCTGAGATCAAGGCACTCTGGGTTTGAAGAGATTGCTGAAGTGTTGCTTTCTCCTTTTCCGATTCTTTTGATAAAGTGCTTTCCCTGTGCAGAAGACAGACTTTAGTTATATAGTACATTTAAAACAGCCACAAGACTGACCAAAGTACAGTTGAAGTCAGAATTATAAGCAGACATTTAACAGACAATAAGAAACTTTGCAAGTACATGTCAACTTACACTAACACTAACCCTAAACCCAACCTAACAGTCTACTTATAATCTAATGAGAATTAGTTGCAATGTAACTTAAATTCAACAAACCATCAAAATAAAGTGTGACCAAATATTGCTTAGGGGGACTATTATTATTGACCTTAAAATTGTTTTAAAAAATTAAAAACTGCTTTAATTCTAGCTGAAATAAAACAAATCAGACTTTCTCCAGAATAAAAAATATTATAGGAAATACTGTGAAAAATTCCTTCCTCTGTTAAACATTATTTGTGAAATATCTGAAAAGGAAAGAGAAAATACAGGAGGGATAATAATTTTGACTTCAACTGTACGTCAGAAAAACTAGGATTACAATAAATAAATAAATAAAAACGTGCTGTATGTGTTCTACATTTATTAATAGAGGGATGTACAGTCTCTATTACAGCAACAACAAAGCAAGGACTTCTATGAAAATACAGTGAAAAATTGCATCAAATTTCCAGTAGCTGCTCACCTCGTTTCTATCTTCTTCAACTGACTGTTGAGGCTGTCACGCTCCTTTTTGAGCTGCATTCAGAGTGAAAAAATAAATAAATAAAAAAAATCACTCATATTTTTAGCTTTAATAAACATAATAACTTGGTAAAACAGGAATTTAGAAAAAGCTTGCATTGAAATCCATAATGGCTATAGTAGGAGTCTGAGTCACACCGTGAAAACACATGGTTATTAAAACACTAAACATATTCTCAAAATACTTCTATACACAAACGTGTTATGGGCCTCACGGTGGCGCAGTGGGTAGCACAATCACCTCACTGCAAGAAAGTCGCTGGTTCGAGCCTCAACTGGGTCAGCTGGCATTTCTGAGTGGAGTTTGCATGTTCTCCCTGTGTTTGCGTGGGTTTCTGGGTGCTCCGGTTTCCCCCACATGTAAGGGTGAATTGGGTCGGCTAAATTGTCCGTAGTGTATGAGTGTGAATGAGAGTGTATGGATGTTTCCCAGATATGGGTTGCAGCTGGAAGGACATTCGCTACGTAAAACATATGCTGGAGAAGTTGGTGGTTCATTCCGCTGTGGCGACCCCAGATTAATAAAGGGACTAAGCCGAAAAGAAAATGAATTGGGTAGGCTAAATTGTCCGTAGTGAATGAGTGTGTATGGATGTTTCCCAGAAATGGGTTGCAGCTGGAAGGGCATTCGCTGCGTAAAACATATGCTGGATAAGTTGGCGGTTCATTCCGCTGTGGTGACCCCGGATTAATAAAGGGACTAAGCCGAAAAGAAAATGAATTGGGTAGGCTAAATTGTCCGTAGTGTATGAGTGTGAATGAGTGTGTATGGGTGTTTCCCAGAGATGGGTTGCAGCTGGAAGGGCATTCGCTGCATAAAACATATGCTGGAGAAGTTGGCGGTTCATTCCACTGTGGCGATTAATAAAGGGACTAAGCCGAAAAGAATATGAATGAATGAATACTGACATTCATACTGTATTGAGCGTGCTTGTCTAACAGCCGAGTAGTACGTTTAAATTCAAATGCAGTCCCTACTGAGTAGTAGGCGGTTTCGGACGCAGCCATAGTGAGCTATTTTGAACTATGACCTTAGTGTAAGATAGTCAACAATGCAATCTGGTGTTCTTGCGCAGCACAAGCCATTGAAATGAATGGGTTTTATAGCACAGCACTTTCCGCATCTAGTGTGAAAGCCACTTCAATTCACAGCATGGAGTGCCTACAGCTGGATGAAGAGGGATAACAGGGGTGCAGCATAGCCTTTTTTCCATCTCATAATTTTGTCAATCTTTTTATTTTGACCAAAAATTTTAAATGTAATTTTCAGCTAATAAATTTAAAAAACAGGCTACAAATTCAGTGCATCTCTACTTATTAAAGTCAGCATGAACCACAAGTTACAACCATTTTTTTTTCGTATTGTGACAGTTCCTAAAGAAACGAAATATTAAATGAGAAAACAGTGGGCGTGGCTTGTTTTTTTTTTTTACAGCGAGCTTATTGGATGTAATAACGCAGGCATTTCATTCAGAAAGATCTGGAAATGGAGACTCCTCCTCCTCGCCCTTTCTGTTGTCAGAACTGACAGCTGGAGGGGCGTGGTTAAACATGTTAGCCACACCCCAATACCGCAGACAGACCTAATCTGAGAATTTAACTGAGAACAAACAGAAAGTGCATTTTCAGATTGACATTTTTTTACAATTATTTTTTGCCTTAATGGCATGCACAGACAAATTGTTCACCACAAAGCTAGCAATGCGAGCTAACAGAATCATATGGCTAGTTTTGATTTCATCTGTACTTTAAATGTCCTTACAAGACTTAATCCAACTCTGTAACCTGTAACAATTCTACCGAGCATCATAAAAATA
>CAIGQQ010032326.1:7500-20845 GCA_903798035.1 Danio albolineatus
AACACTTAAAAAAAGAGGCGCTTTCTGTATTTTTTCTTTATAAACTCAAATTTAAAAGAGTATCTTTTAGGTTCTGTGTGGTCTAGGTTTCTGTAATTAATTTTTGGTGGTTCCTGCACATGTCAGTAATCATAAGAAAAACGAAAAATGCCTCTATCATAATCTATGCAAAAGTTATTGTATTCCAACTGATGAGAGGTGCTATACCTTTTTTATGTAATTTCCGCCTACCAAACTTTGAAAGTCTTCCATATCCAAATGCAGTGGTATAAATGACAAATTCCAGTGTTATTGGACAGAAAACCATTAGACTTTACAAAAGAAACTGCTGAAAGTAATAAATAATATTTGTTATGTTTTCTGTTTTATGATGAACCACTTCAACATTGGGCGCTTTTTTATTTTTTGTTCTAAAATGCTTTTTTGAAAATGTGAAGATAATCCCATAAGAGAATAAGACAACTCCAGACAGTTCTGCTTGAAACCATTAGATAGCAGCAAACACTAGGAAAAAGAATTTTGTCTCTACCATAGAGTATGCAAAGGTTATTGTAATTCAACTGAATATTGGGAAAATCAATTTTTGATCATTCAAATCAAATATGACATATTTGCTTCTGCATAGTTCTCACATGATAAGAACATGAGTTTCCATTACTTTCTCATTTCTTCTTCCCATTTGTATCATAACATTATATCAAAGAAGTCAAAGTCAGCTTCTCCAAAACTTCCTCAGCTCCTAGAAAAAAAGCTTATTTTTGGTCCGTCTTCTTTTTCTGCGCCATAAAAAAACACGGTGATTCATTCGATAACTGTTTGATATGTGAATATAATTCAGTAAAGGAATGCTAGAATCGTACAAGTACGGGCAAGAGCTTTTATTTGAGCTATGACTTGTACATGTGTGTAATATATGAAGCATATAAAAATATGAAAATGACAGCTCGGGTATCCAGTATTTTGTTGTGTAATTAAATGTTAATACCTTTTGTACAGTAAAATAAAAACCTAAGTGATGCATATGTGCATAAAATATAGCTTCTACGCTTTCAAACGGAACCACTTATAGGGGTCTTGCGCAACCACGGACCTTTAAAAATGAAAGGGAAGTTGATGACGTCACCGGACCCGGTACCGGGTCCGCAGAGTTTAAGAGGTTAAGAAAAAGTAAAATAAGATATTTAACCTAAATAAAACATGAAAAAAGACTTCTCTATACGAATATAAATAAAGGTTAAAAAAAAAAGTCAAATTTCACAACGGAGAACACTCACATCTCTTTACTGAGGCTGCTGATCCTCTGACTGTCAGAACTCTGACTCTCCTCATACTGAGAGTTCTGCTGTTTTAGAGCATCCAGCTGCAAAGAGTACAGAGAAACATTCAGAAACACGCTCTGATCATCCATCCACAAAGATCTGCTTAACAGTTTGGCATCTCATCTATCGTATGTTGTCAGGAAACAGAAATAATATAAAATCCTATGTACACGAGTGATCTTCCAGGTATATTTGACTAATAGTAGCTTAATTTTTTTGACCCATTTAAACAGTCAACTGCTAGTATTCTTGAAATATTTTAGTTAAAAAGTAAATAAAAAATAATGTTAAAATACTTATAATAATAAATTCTAAGTTATATAATAATAAAATATAACAAATATAATAATAAATATAACCCCGCACTTAAAACCAGTAATCAAATTTTGCATATTTTTTTTAAGTGTTTTGCACCAGCAATCAACGCAATTTCGGATGTGTCAAAATGTGACCCTGGACTACTAAATTTGCACAATGGATTTAAAAATGTCCCAATCCCAATTGTACCCTTTAGCCCTTCTCCTTACCCCTACTCCTCGTTTTGCGAGTTCATGTGAAAGGGTAGGGGTGTCACAATTCTCTTTAGCAAGAAGGCGTAGGAGTAAGGGGAAGGGCTGGATGCCCCTTGAAACAGATTTTTCAGGACCAAATTCGAAATCAAGGGGTAATAAATGTCCCAGAATACACAATCTAAAAAGGCAGCATGGCTGCACATGGAAGTCAGGAGATGCACAAATCAGTATTGTTTTGTCATTAAGATTTTTGTACTAAAATAAATGCTAAAATAAAAAGACACTAAATTTCACTGTCTATAATCCATAATAATAACTCCTGTACAGCAGTCCCACAACATTCTGTCACACGATGACACTGGAATACCCTGTCAGAAAAGTCCAGTGGCTGGGAATGAGCTTTTTACAGTGTCTGCTATAATGTTAATGTTGTTTTCATGTGTTTACATAGATGAATATGGCCACTGTGTAAATACACAGTACAGTTACGTTCTTATTGCCACATTAGATCGTTATGATAACAAAATATCGCTGCCATTAGTGAATTCCTGAAGATAAACACCAAAAAATACTGCAGCAGTTGTGATCTTTGATCACATTTGAAGCAAGAGATTGCGATGACATATGATCACGTGTGCAGGTGTTGTAGTGCTGTCCCATTTCTTAGGGGTATATTTAAAGCCCTTCCTCTTCACACTTCGTTTCAAGGGCCAAGGGCAAGGGGTAGGAGTACAAAAATAGAACTGGGATTGGGCCAATGATTGATTTTTCATTTTTTCACTATTAAGTTCATGTTCCATAAAGATATTTTGTCAATTTGATTAGTAACAACCAGTTTATTTAGACAAAATGAAAGTAGTTTTTCTCAGTATTTTTTTAAACCTTCAGATTCCAGATTTTCAAATAGTGTTATTATTTGTTCAGCTTTTAGTTGATGTCTCTCAATAAAAAAATGAATTAATTTTAGCATTTAACCCAAAACCAGAGGTGCACATTTATCTGCAGCCCTTCGCTGGGCTGGGACTGGTAAACAAAAGCCTTCCCTGATGCATAATATGGTCTGCAGATTTACTGTACATCATGCATCCGAAACTGTGGACCACTTATATGCACCCCTGCTCATAACTCACAACTGTCCCGCTTTCACTTTAGTTGAGCTGGACATTTACAGATAAGGATGTTACCTCATTCCTCAGAGAGTTTAATTCAGTGTCCTTTTCTGAGACCAAGCCGCTCTGCATCTGCAGTGTCTGCTGAAGTGCTGCTTTCTCCTTTTCAGATTCACTTCTGAAACTGCTTTCCCTGTGAAGAAGACAGGTTCTATGATGGAAGTGCTCATTAAAAATACCTTAACCACTCTTTATTTGCCCTCATTATGTCCAACTCTTATCTGAACTTGAATGACTTTCATTTGTCCATAAAATGAAAACAAAGGTTTAGCAAAAACATTCACAAAGCTGCTTTCTGGAAGAATTTTAAACAGAATATTCCTGAAATTATTGTAAACAAAAATGAAGACACTTTCTGCAAGCACATTTTGTGCAAGAAAATGTATTCTTCTTATCTGGATAATGAATAAAGCTCCTGTAAAGACACTATGGTAGACTGCTTAACCTGTGCTTCTTATAGAAAAAAATAATCTATTTAATAGAAAATGGACATACTTTTTAATATATACAAGTTTAAATATATCCTCATTTCTTATCAGAGGGTTTGTTTATTAAGGTTTGTCATGTATACTGAAGTATAAATATATGTGTAAACACTGTAGACATTTCTTCTTTGACATTATGCGTGTAATATTTAAAAATGAATATTCTGAACATAGTTAATGCTGGCAGAGATTGAAAGTGTTTGAGTTATTGCAGACTCTGCGCCTTTGTTGTACAAAAAAACAGCAGCTTGAACATTCTACTAAATATGTCCAGTGCATTTTTTACCTTGTTTTCACCTCCTTCAGTTGTTCATTTAGAGTGTCACACTCCTTTTTGAGCTGCAGAAGAAAGTTTGTTAATTTCTTACAAACATACAGTACATAAATGAGCATAATATAACATTCAGTTAAACAAAGTTCGCAGATTTACTTAAAATAGTCCATTAGTTTTTTAGTTTTAAATACGATTTTACCACGACTGACATGCATAATGTCATTTCTTGTGCACAATATATACAGTGCCCAGCATAAATAAGTACACCCTCTTTTAAAAATGAATATTTTTTCCATTTCTCAGCAAATATAGCTAATAATTTGTGCGTTTAAACAAAACAGCTTTATTAAACAGTTACATCCATTAAAATAGGATATTTGTCACTGAACAGCAAATTAAGTATTTAAAAAAAAAAAAACAAAAAAAAAAAGACAAACTATACAATTTGAACTAAACTGTATATATTTTAAGTTGAAAATGTTCAACTAGGTATTGCACTTCTGGATCAAAACAAATGCAAGCGCAGGTTGCCAGATTGAGTACAGTAGCGGGTGATTAAAACTGTGTTCTAAACAAAAGCAACGGCACCCAATAGAGGAAATAATCTCCATAGTAAAAGGAGTTTTTGATATACCTCAAATTGATATATAAGAAACAGCTTCTATTTCTCACAGCTGAACAACATGATAAACTGACAGTGTTTACATCAGGTACACCTCATGTGCTATATTCAGTGTTAAATGCTAACAATGTAAGTTTAAATGCCATTTTACATTACATTTATTGCCATATACTGAAGGCAGCAACAGATAGTTCACCTCAGATCTTCAAAATAAAATAAAACTAAACACTAAACGCATATGAGTGATTCACTATGTACATTTAATAATGTTAAAGAGGGTTAATATGTATTAATTAGATTATAAACCTTACCATTTCGTGAGTGAGTGCATATTTTGTGCTTCTGAATGGCTGTGTTTAAATTTCTGTCATGTTTTGTCTAATTCAGACAACCAAATTGCTCATCGCTGCGCATTTAGTCACGAAGCGTGTTGCGAGGACACTCGGTTACAATGTAACCTGCTCACCTAATGTTTACGTTCGTAATATTTATATCATTTGCTAATTAATAACCTCATGTGGAACTGAATCTGCGTCTCATTTTGGAGTCTACTACTGTCCACCGGAGGTCGCATTTCGGTCACGGACGCATGCTTTCAGGGCCTTTCTGAATGAATGAAATACACGGTTTTCCACCAAGGCAACCCGGGGTGCTGAAATATAATTGACTAAACTGGCATTGGGCGGGATAAAATGACCAAAACAAAGACAGCGTTCCAGCACGGAAAACACATTTTCAAAGCAGAATATCTGACTTCAGCATTGTTTTTCAGATAAACAATAAGGTTCTAGGAAAGTCAAAAAAGAGAAAGTTTTAAAAGAGAGATCTGTGAGGGGTGAACTCCTTTATGCTGAGCACTGTATATATATATTAAGAAAAAAAGCTAAACATGAAAAGTCATTTGCTTAACATACGTTTAGTATAATGTTGCTGTCTTTGTGGCTGTTGGCAAGATCCACCACAAGCTTTTCCTTCTCATTCTTCAGATCATCTACAGCTTGGGATTTTTCAGTGACAGCTCGTTTTAAATCCTCACTGAAACACACAAAAAGCATTTGTTCACACAAAACAAACTATTAAGAGCTTATTAGTATCCCCATGGGAATTTGTTTTATTGTAATCTATTCAAACAGCAAATATTACTTCAAATGAACACATGAAATTACACCAAAGAGAAATGATATATTTCCAACTGATCAGGAACAACAGTGCAGACACTCACATCTCTTTACTGAGGCTGCTGATCCTCTGACCGTCAGAACTCAGACTCTCCTCATACTGAGAGTTCTGCTGTTTTAGAGCATCCAGCTGCAAAACACACACACATGAAACTTTGAACAATAGTTAATATCAATAATTCTGCACACATCTCAGGAGAAAAGTCTCTTCTGAAGATTCCTATTGATTAACTTCGTCCCTCAACCTCTCCCTCTCTCTCTCAAGGCTGATTTCTACTTTCGTCTGGTGCTTCATCGTGGACCTCCACTGAGTGCACGCACCTCACAAAACGGACGAGGCTTTTATACTTGACGCATTCACCGTTGTGATATTCTTCAAAATGACAGGGAGCGGTCAAAAAAAAAAAAAGTAAAATCAGACGGATAAACAGAAACATAGGACGTTTCCAAAACGACGTCATATCATTAATATCGTTCAAGATTTTTTCACTAATTATTTTTATTAATTATTTTATTGATTTTAAAGATTTTTATAACCGTTTAAGATTTTTTTAAATCAAACTTTGTTGCATCACTTGCTTTTGTTCATATCTCGGACAGTTCTACGTATTAAAGTTTATTCAAATGTTAATGACAGAACATGGGTTGCTCTACAATAATTTTTTTATTATGGAAAGAATAAACCAATAAAACCTAGAAAAACAGGGCATCGGTATATTTTAAACTGTTATCAAAGAAATAATGTGTTACTTCATTTTAGTTTTGTAACTATTAAATTAAAACATATTCTGGAATATTAAAACCACCTGGGTCTCCACTTTTGCCATGGCCTCTTTTTTTTTTGGTTTTAAAAAAACTTACTAACTAACAAAACTTTCCTCCTTTTCCACTGTTGCAATTTCTAGCCAAGAATTATTGGTCATCTTGGTCTGCCTATGATCACGCATGGACGGATCTTAAAGATGTCAGTACAGTCGTACCTGTTTCAGACTAAGGCCCAATCCCAATTCTACCCCTTAGCCCTTACCCCTACCCCTCGTTTTGCGCGTTCACGTCAAGGGATAGTGGTGTCCCAATTCTCTTTAGCTTGAAGGCGTAGGGCTAAGGGCAAGGGGTATACGCCCCTTCGAACGAAAATTTTTCAGGACCACACTTAAAACGGAGGGGTAAGAAAATTAGGATAAAAAAAAGGATAGCTAAACCCGGAAGTAAGGAGATCCACAAATTAGTATTTTTTGTCATCATTACAAATTTTTACGACAATAGAATTTTTACAAAAATAGAATTGGGCCTAACTCTTTTGGAAGTGTTTCATAATCGACTCAAATCGAACGTGGCGCTGTGCGAACTGTTGGCTCGAGTTTCAAAAAATTTTGTGCACTCCGCCAGCCAAAATTATGTCATGAGCACCCAAATCGAACTTCTGCAAACACAGCAATGACGTCACGTGCGCCGAGAGCACTTAAGCGAAAGCGACGAGTATAAACCAGGCTTTACACATGTGCAACATACAAATTGTTGTTGAATTATTATGAATCTGTATCATCTTACCATTTGCATTCAACAACTAATTAATAATAAATATAACTGATTATTTAAAATTTTAAATATTCTAAATTAAAATTAGGGGTGTCATGGTGGCTCAGTGGTTAGCTCTGTTGCCTCACAGATAGAAGGTCGCTGATTCGAGTCCCGGCTGGGTCAGTTGGCATTTCTGTGTGGAGTTTGTATGAGTGTGTGTGGATGAATGTGTGTGGGAGTTTCCCAGTACTGGGTTGTGGCTGGAAGGGCATCCGCTGCGTAAAACATATGCCGGAATAGTTGGCGGTTCATTCCGCTGTGGTGACCCCTGATAAATAAGGGGCTAAGCCGAAGGAAAAAGAATGAATTAATTAATTCTAATTACTTTATTCATAACCAATTTCATTACCTTTAGGTTTTTTCATAATAAATATGACACTGTTCTCCATAGATTTGTTTTTCTTTACTGCTGTAATGACTGAATTATAATCTTTATGTTCATTTCTATATTCATGGACAAAATTATTTGGTCAGTGTTCGTCCCGCTCTCACCTTGCTCTGCATTTCCTGCACTGCGTTCTTGAGCTGCGTCACCTGAGCCTCAGTGTCAGACTTGTCTTTCTGAAGCTGAAGGTTGTCCTGGGTCAGCTTCTCCACCGAGGCCCTTGCAGCCTCTTCTGCTTTCTCCATGGCCTAGATGCAAATTAACAGCAGTGTCAGAGCTCACAGTTAATTCTGAAGCTGAAATCTAAATCACGTAATGACAAACAGGATTAATCTCAGTATAGTTAATAGATTTCCTTCTTTTTTAGCTTAATAAAGTATGCAGTGATCAATAACTAACGCTTTAACTTCCGCACCAAGAAAAAACGTTTGGATTGCATTTATTAACTCCTAATGTCGCTAGTTAACACACTCAAGGCATTTTGTTTCAACACATCCCATAATTTCTAAAATATCAGCCTCTACCAAATGGTTTATGTATCGGTTTATGGTAAAAGTATCAGAATTAATACATATACTATGAAAAATCAGAAATTACAAAGTGTAAGTAATTATAAAAAAATATTCAAAATTAAGGTGCCACGGTGGCGTAGTGAGTTGCACGTTCGCCTCACAGCAAGAAGGTCACTGTTTCGAGTCCCGGCTGGGTCAGTTGGCATTTCTGTGTGGAGTTTGCATGTTCTCCCCGTGGTTGCGTGGGTTTCCTCCGGGTGCTCCGGTTTCCCCCACAAGTCCAAAGATATGCTTAATTACACTAACTCAGCCTAATTAACTGAATTAAGCAGCAAAAATCAGTCCAAGGAACTTGAAAAATGTGGAAAAATATTTAAAAAGCGTTTGTTGACATGGTTATTCCTTAAATCTGCACCTACGCGTTTTGGCAAACAACTGCCTTCATCAGGATAATGCAGAGTTCAGAGATTTTAGCCCTGATTTTGACTCACCAATAAATTCCTGAAATCACAGGCAAATGGGTGCTCGTTCATGTGAGTGACAATCACACAGTGTGAACTATCAAAGACACGATCTGAGAGAATCACAGACGAGTCGCAGACACCCGTCAGACACAGGGGAGAGGTAGCATCAGAAAGCTGTGTGTGTATACACTATCCTGTCACAAAATGCGGCAAAAATTCTACACGACAGTAATAGTTCGACTGCAGTGTTTACATGTTTACACTCGGAGAGCAGTATTTACAGTGGATCTTTCAGTCTATAATATTGTACTGATATTAACGTACTGTAAACTAAGTTATAATCATTTTGATTAAGGTCTGTCTTTAAACACTGAAAGAGTACTGCTGACGATACGAACTGACTTTGCCATCTGAATAAACAAACAAAGAGCACTGATCGCTTACTTACCAAATCTGTAGAGACAGGACAATCAACATGAACTGCAGCGGTGTATTTTTTTAAAGGAGATGAGCGGAAAATCCCGATTTCACCATTTCCAGATGCGGAAAGCTCTCGGGTGAAAAAAGTTCCTTACAAACGAATTTCTGCTGCGCACCTGTGAGTCCAGCTGCGCTCTCATAGCGTGTATGTAATGTAAACAAAACCTTCGTTGCAGCACATAAACACAACACTGGCGACCTGTGTCTCCAAACAATTCTTCTTCTTCCACTTGTTTTGGCTACACAACGTGGCGTCTCTCTGCCGTCTCAACACTGCAACAGGTACAGACAATCTTCGAAGCTGTCATGCATATTAATGAAGCTGCGCCGCATACACAATAGAGCGCGCTGATTGGTTTGAACCAAGTCTATCTCATGAATTAATGCCACACACTCAGACGTTACGATGCACTTGCCGGTACAGACGTCCACTCTCCACGCAATACACGCATGGATCTCATCGGCGTGACGCAGCCTCAAAAAATCGTTTCAAACCGGAAGAACGAATTTGATCAAAATAACACAAAAACAACCAATTTTCACTCTTTAGTAAAATATGTGTCCTCATAGTGTTTATAGCAGCGAGGGACACATATATGACTGTCAACAGCTCAAAAAATGTGTTTTGGTGTTTCGTGACCCTTTGAGGAATAGTCATGTCAATAAAGGCTTTTTAATAATTTTCCACTTTTTTCGATTGCCTTGGACCGATTTTTGCAGTTTATTCCGATGAATCCCTTACTCAAAGAGCATCGACACATTATTTAAGCTACCCATGAGCACTTTTTGTTTGATTTTGGATATTTAATCTAGTTAAGCCTTTAATGTCACTTTAAGCTGAATACTAGTGTCTTGAAAAATGTCTAGTCTAATATTATGTGCTGTCATCATGGCAAAGATAAAAGAAATCACTTATGATGTACGTAACTATTATCTTTAGAAATGTGTTGGGAAAAAAAATCTTTACATTAATCAGCAATTGGGGAAAAAACACACAGAAGGACTAATAATTCTGACTTCAACTACATTTACAACCTAGTGCATGAATGAATAGAGCTCTTCTACAAAGGAAGCATTGTTGTCTCACCGCAGTCTTTTCCTTGAAGGTCATCAGCTCCTCAATCTGTTTCCTCAGCTCCAGGCTTTCATCCTGAGAGGCGCTGAGCTCCTGCTGCACTTTTTCATACTTGCTGTGCAATTCCTGCTTTTCTTTTGAGTGGAGCTCCGCAGCATCTGTAAGCGCCTTCTCTCCTGAAGCGTGCAGGTCTTTGGCTTTAGCCTGATTGTCTTCAATGCTCTTCTCCTGAAGAGAAGTACACAAGACGATGTTCAATTCATCTAGAAGTACACTTAAAGGAGCACTCCACTTTTTTTTGGAAATAGGCTCATTTTGCATCTCCCCTAGAAGTAAACTGTTGAGTTGTACCACTTTTGAATCCATTCAGCTGATCTCCGGGTCTGGTGGGAGAACTTTTAGCTTAGCTTAGCGTAGATCATTGAATCGGATTAGACCATTAGCATCTCAAAAATGACTAAACAGTTTAGATTATTTTCCTATTTAAAGCTTGGCTCTACACATTAGTACCTTTTAGCTGTTATAACTTGGGATACCACTACACTACAAGCTGTCTTTTTTTCTGAGAGTGTACATTTAGATTGATTAAATAATTCTGAAATACTTTAAAGGGATAGTACAGTCCAAAAATAATTGTCATCATTTACTAACCCTTTAGTTGTTTTTATGAGTTTTACTTTAAGTTTCCTTTTTCGATTAAACACAAAATAAGATCATTTGAAGAATGCTGAAAACCTGTAACCATTGACTTCCACAGTATTTGTTTTTTCCTACTCTGCAAGACAATGGTTACAGGATTTCAGCATTCTTAAAAATATCTTGTGTTTAACAGAAGAAAGAAGCTCAAAGTAAAACTCATAACAAGTAAAGTGTTAGTAAATGATGACAATTATTTCTTTGAAGAATGCTGAAAAGCTGTAACCATTGACTTCCACAGTATTAGTTTATTTTTTATTATGGAAGTCAATGGTTACAGGATTTCAGCATTCTTCAAAATATCTTCTTTTGTGTTTAACAGAGGAAAGAACCTCAAAGTAAAACTCATAACAAGTAAAGTGTTAGTAAATGATGAAAATGTAATTCTTTGAAGAATGCTAAAAACCTGTAACCATTGACCTCCACAGTATTTTTTTCTATTATGGAAGTCAATTGTTACAGGATTTCAGCCTTCTTCAAAATATTTTCTTTTGTGTTTAACAGAAGAAAGAAGCTCAAAGTAAAACTCTCGAAAACGAGTAAAAAGCTAGTAAACGATGACAGTTAATTCTTTGAAGATTGCTGAAATCCTGTAACCATTGACTTCCACAGTATTCAGTTTTTCCTACTATGAAGTTAATGGTTACAGGATTTCATCATTCTTCAAAATATCTTCTTTTGTGTTTAACGGAGGAAAGAAGCTTAAAGTAAAACTCATAACAAGTAAAGGGTTATTAAATTATGACAATTTTTCGAGGAATGCTAAAATCCTGTAACCACTGACTTCCACAGTATTTGGTTTTTCCTACTATGAAAGTCAGTGGTTAGAGGATTCCAGCATTCTTCAAAATATCTAAATGAAACTTATTCTGTGTTTAACAGATAAAAACTCAAAGTAAAACTCATAAAAACAAGTAAAGGGTTGGTAAAAGATGACCATTATTATTTTTTTGAAAAATGCTGAAATCCTGTAACCATTGACTTCCACAGTATTTGGTTTTTCCTACTATGAAAGTCAATGGTTACAGGATTTCAGCATTCTTCAAAATATCTACTTTTGAGTTTCTTTCTTCTGTTAAACACAAAGTAAAACTCATAACAAGTAAAGGGTAAGTAAACAACATTTTTTTGAAGAATGCTGAAAACCTGTAACCATTGACTTCCACAGTATTTGGTTTTTCCTACTATGGAAGTCAATAGTTACAGGTTTACAGCATTCTTCAAAATATCTTCTTTCATGTTTAACAGAAGAAAAAAACTCAAAAGTTAAACTCATAAAAACAAGTAAAGGGTTAGTAAACGATGACAATATTTTGAGGAATGCTGAAATCCTGTAACCATTGACTTCCACAGTATTTGGTGTTTCCTACTATGGAAGTCTACTATGGATGTTTTTCCTACTATGCAATGGTTACATTTTTGGGTGAACTACCCCTTTAAATTTGTTACTCTTCAACACCAGAAGACAATAATAACGTTATCATTCCAGTTGTTAACGATAAATGTGGTATGGGACACATTCAGATGTTCTCACCAGCAGTTTGATCTTCTCCTGTAGGTTGGCAAGCTCTGCCTGGTGTTTCTGCGTGAGGCTTTTGGCTTCATTCTCAGTCTGGACTCGTGTGTGAGACAGTTTCTCCTCAGTCTGAGCGGTTTTCTCCCTCTCCTCTTCAAGCTGCTTCTGAAGCTCCTCTAGTCTCCTTAAACGAGGCCAGATTAGCTCGTCAACAAGCTTCCTGAGTTTGTGTTAGCGTTTTAGACACCAAATATAATTTAATACTGTTAATATTCATGCCTCACAAACACAATCAAGCTAATGATGTGTAAAAGGGGTGAGATAAGGGTATTCATTCAAGTTGTTTCAGTACAGTGCATATTTGTACAGAATGCAGTTTTGTTACATGCAAAACACTCAAAACCAAGTTCACATCAACATGACATATTTATGTGTGGAAACTCTGATTTGAAAGTGGATTTGAGTGTAGTTTGTGTGTTTAATAAACATTCAGTGCGTACTTTAATTTGTACTATAATTTTTTAACATATTTTCTGATCTTTGCTTTTAAATAAAAACATTAAAATTAAATCAAACAAAAAAAATATCAATAAATAATAAAATAAAAAACAAATATATTAATAAATAAAATAAACAAAATTAAATAAACATAAATAAATAAATACATGCATACAATAAATATATAATAAATAATAAATATATAAATAAATAATAAAATAACAAAATAAATAAAATAAACACATACAATAAATATATAAGTAAATAAATACAATAAATTTGTAAATACATTTTTGAAGAATGCTGAGATCCTGTTACCACTGACTTCCAAAGTAGGAAAAACCAAATACTGTGGAAGTCAATGGTTACAGGATTTCAGCATTCTTCAAAATATCTTCTTTTGTGTTTACCAGAAGAAAGAAGCTCAAAGCAAAACTCATGAAAACAAGTAAAGGGTAATTAAATTATGACAATTTTTTGAAGAATGCTGAAATCCTGTAACCATTGACTTCCACAGTATTCGTTTTTTCCCACTATGAAAGTCAATGGTTACAGGATGTCATCATTCTTCAAAATATC
>CAIGQQ010032328.1:0-10003 GCA_903798035.1 Danio albolineatus
ATCGATTAGAATTAGTGTTACAGTGTTATTTTGTTTCATTTGTGGTAATATAATAAAATAATTAAAATTTAGTAAAATTAATTCGAATCATCATTAATCATAATTATGCTGAGATGGTAACGTACATAGCAGGAATTTCATTTTGTGCAGCAGCTCATTAGTCTTTCCTGCCTCTAGCCAGTCAAGGAGCAAGAATATACAGGATGTGTTCTCATATGACTCCTGCTCTGAAATATCCATTTATATTCAGCCTGTCAGCTTAGAATAGCAATATGACCATGCACTTATTATCATCTCAATATGTCTATATTAATGTTGCGTATCTTTGACTTTTATATGAGATTTATTTATTTATTTATTTATTTATTTATTTCACCTGTTGTTGTTGTTGTTGTTGTTGTTGTCATTAGTTTATTCTTATAGATATTTTTCCACTAATAAACAAGGGCATTAATGGAGGTGATTTTTGTAATCTAGAAATTGTATATAATGTTATCAGATTTATGAATGCATCAATCCATCCATCTATGTGCCCGTACAGTATATCCATCCATCGTTCCATCCATCTCTATTTATTGTTCTACACTCAAAAAAATGAACTTTCCCTATTGTTAGTTTTACTATACCCATCCTTGTTCACATTACATAAAACATAAAGGTAATTAAATTTACACAAGTTAACTATGTTATTTCTACAAAAATTTAGTACTGTAGGCTTTACTTAATAAGGGCTTGACAGGCCTACTCAACATTGTAGAGTAAAACGCAAAACCCTCTTAGGTTGGATATTTGCGGATACCGTAGCTTCTTACCTGGAGGCGGAGCAACGGAACAGCACGTAAGACAGACGAGCGCGCGAAGCACATTGAGGAGGAGAAGATGGTGGATTTGTCAGGTATGAATATTTCATAACTTTTTACTGTTAAATATCGCAAGAAAAAGTGATGTGAGTGTTTACAGAATTATTTTAACTTAAGTGTATTTCAGAGTCTTTTGAGCTTAAGCGTTTTTTGGTCAGTTATACTGACTCGTGTTTCTCAAGGAAAGCATGTGGCAGTGCAAAGACTGCAAAATAACAGTCACGACTAGATCACAGTTGTTGAAACACTATAGATTAGTGCATAGACATTATGGTCGGGGCATTCGTTTTCCATGCACTTATTCCGAGTGTCCCTGTAGATTTAAAACGTGGAATGCGCTACACAGCCATCTTAATCGCAGCCATGCAAAGGATAACACTGGATCGCCTGCAAGTGTAACGCTAGCCACGTTCAATTGCCATGTGTGTTCTTGCAGCAATATAAACTCAGAACGGGAGTATTTTAGTCACATCCATAACCACTTAAAAAACAGTGAAACGGTGCCTTGCATGTTTGAGCACTGTTTTTTTCAGACAAATGTGTATGGCACATTTAAGTCCCATAAAAATAGGAAGCACAATTCTTATTGTCTACAGGACTTCAAACCCGGGGTCGTTAGAGAAAGTGGTAACGTTACTCAGGAATTAAACGAAGATTCATTGCCAGCTGAGGAGGAGGATGAAGACGTTTCAGCTAGTGTGGAAATGGTAACAGAAGTACAAGATTTGTCCAAGACAGTTGAGCTAAAATTTGCATCTATTTTGCTAAAACTTGAAAATTATTTTCATGTTCCTAGTAGTGCTATTGACGAACTCATCACAGATTTGCAGTACTTGATCAGTTCTGCGTCAGGATCCGTATCAACGAAAGTTGTTCTTGATACTTTTCAGAAACATAATCTTCATATAGATCAGCTTATCATAAAAGAGCTTATAGGTTCTTTGTCGTCATCCAATCCTCTGTTGAAAGCTACTTCAAATGATGGTCCTTTGGCCACTGCTTTCAAGCGCATGAAATATTACAGGGAAAATTTTGAGATAATTGAACCTGTTGAAATAATTTTGCAGTCTGAAAAAAATAGATCTTTTCAGTACATACCCATCTTAAAATCATTGCAACAGCTGCTTAATCAGAAAGACATACTTAATAAAGTTGTTGGTGGTCATACAGGACAGCAAATCATAAATGATGGATCTTACAGATCTTTTAAAGACGGTCAACACTTTAAAGATAATGAGTTTCTCTCAGGAACTGAGCTCAGACTCTCCTTGTGTCTTTACATAGATGACTTTGAGCTGTGCAATCCATTAGGAACGTCACGCAAAAAGCATAAGATCTGTGCAGTTTATTGGATTTTAGGGAACTTGCCACCAGGATGTAGTTCATCATTGTCCTCCATTTATCTCGCCCTGTTATGTAAAAGTGATGATGTAAAGGCCTATGGCTATAGAAAATTTTTTGAGCCTCTTGTGAACGATCTCATCACTTTAGAGCAGCAGGGCGTGTTTGTCGATCACTTGAAAACATTTATCAGAGGAACAGTGCAGTATGTGGTTGCAGACAGTCTTGGTGCACATGCTTTAGCAGGTTTTGTTGAACATTTTTCAGGGGAATATTTTTGTAGGTTTTGCACTGCTACACGCACTGATATTCAGTCAAAAGAGGTCAGAGATGGCCCTTTTCCTCTCAGATCTGAAGAGCAGCATGATGTACATGTAGCTGATGCATGTAAGAAAGGAGAAGCATGTTGTGGTGTAAAAAATGCTTGTCCTTTATCTGAGAACCTCTCATACTTTAAAGTTACTGCAGGTTTTCCCCCAGATGTGGCCCATGATATCCTAGAAGGTATAGTGCCTGTCGAGTTGGCTTTATGCATTGAAATATTTACAAAGAAGAAATATTTCACCTTTGATCAACTTAACAAACTGATTCAGGAATTCCCTTTCAAGTGGGGAGATAAAACCAATCGCCCACATGTGCTTCCACTCACTTTTTCAAGGAAAAAAACTATTGGGGGAAATGCACATGAGAATTGGTGTTTGCTGCGGCTAATACCATTAATTGTTGGAAAACTTATACCTGAAGACGAACCCGCTTGGGAACTCATTCTTCTCCTGAAGGACATTGTTGAACTTGTTGTGTGTCCTGTGCATACTAGTGAGACTGTTGCATACTTGGAGAGCAAAATATCTGAACACCGCAATCGTTTCAAAGTACTTTTTCCAGAAAGAAAGCTGTTGCCAAAACATCACTTTCTGGAACATTATCCAGCAATGATCCATCTATTTGGTCCACCTATTTCATTCTGGACAATGAGATTTGAAGCCAAGCACAGTTTTTTTAAACAAGTGGCTAGGCACACTAACTGTTTCAAAAATATCACAAAGACTTTGGCCAGGAAACATCAGCTCATGGTTGGTCAATTTATGCAGTCATCCCAGTGCGATGAATTACCTGTAGAGGTTACACGCATTTCAACTGTCCCTGTCGATGTTCTCCATGAAGACATTGCTTACACTTTTAACCAAAGATACCCAAACACTTCTGCTATTAATTTAGCTCAGACAGTATTTTCTGATGGCATAAAGTACACAAAGGGCATGATCATTGTGCATGGATCAATTAGTGGGCTGCCTGATTTTGCTGAAATAGTGCAGATTTGTGTTTTAAAAGATGGAATTGCTTTTATAGCAAAGCGGTTAGGTTCTTGGTACAGTGAGCACTATCGATCCTTTGAATTGGACCCACATCCAAGAGATGTTTCATTTATAGAGCTGGGTGAATTGGCAGACCTTTATCCTCTCTGTGATTATAAAGTTGGTGCTATTCGTATGGTTACCTTGAAAAGGTACATACATGCTGCTTGACCAGTTTTCTTTTTTCTCTTTCAGAGTGATTGATCAAACATAAAATGACTGATCCAGTAAAGTTAAAAATTGTTCTAGGTGACAGTGATTCATTTAAATTGACATTGCCATCTGGAATACCCAAAACTATTGAAGAGTTTAAATCTGAGATCAGGAAACAATGTGGTGTCACAGGGCATTTCAGGCTGCAGTATCTTGATATGGACTTTGATGATTTCTTGAATCTTACCTCAACTGTGGATCTCCAGGACAAAGGAACAGTTAAAGTAATAGAACAAAGCGCTTATGATGCCTGTTCCCTTTCTTCTGCGGACACTGATATACGCTCATCAACTTCATCTTCGTCACCATCTTGCCTGCCAGTTTCTCCAGCAACATCAGATGTTGCTTCTGCCTCAACTTTTGAGCTGTCTTCTTCCACAAAGCTGAGGAGTGAAACCTGGCCTGCTAACTTTCCGATCCCTACGTTTCCTTATGAGGTTGAGCTGGAACTGCAGAAAGCCCACGGAGAGTTCTTGAATCACGGTACTTTACTTAACATAGACTCAAAACCCAAACTAAAATCAGAAATTATGAAAACCTTGGCTGCAGAAGTAGTGAAGTACAAAGTATACCCTAGGATTGAAGAATACGAAGAGGTTGCAAAAGCGCTGATTACAAAGCATCCATGCCTACAGGAAAAGGGATCAGTTGGTGGGTTCTATGGCTGGAAAATCAGTCTACAGTGGAAGATGGCGAACTATCGGCGTACGCTGCGAGCAGCTGGCTGTTCTGAAGTAAAGATAAATTCTTTAAAACACAAACATGGTGAAACTACAAATCCAAACCAAGTCAAAAAGCCAAAGAAGGCTGAAGTCAATTTTTACCCTGATTATCCAGCTGGAGAGAACACGCAAAGCCTAGAGGAAGAGCGACTGGCATTGCTGTCTGAGGTTCAGAAAAGGGACAACAATCAAATCATTAAAAACAAAATGGAAAAAACTTTTGTCTACAGAAGACATGAATTGATTGAAGAGATGCCCTTCATTGTTGACTTCAAAAGCAGATGGCCAGCTCTGTTTTGTGAAAATGAGGTACATATAATGATATATCATTTTACTTATTTAATAGTTTTAAATGGCGAAACAAATAGTAATTAATTTACCTAATTCAATCGGATTGTGCTTTTTGTTTTTCCTAAATGCTTTTGTGTTCAGATGTCAATGAATATATTTTTAAACATGAAAGCTATCCTTACTATAATCTTGTGTCTTGAATCTACAGATTGCTGCTGAATTCAGTCGAATCACTACTGTCCCACTAATTCAAACATTTATGTCAAAACTGGATGGTTACACCAGCAAGCTGGCCAGCATCTACCGTAGAAAAGGAGGAATTGCAGGGCGTAAAATTTGCAAACTGATGGCTACCATCGACGAGGTTTGTTATCTGTATTTATGATGCTTGTAAATAATTTCCACTTTAGTATGGTGTTTTTTCATTGTGTATATTTGATGTCTCTTTTACAGAATGATACCATCTCATCTCGGAGAGCTTGCATCCTCAGAGCACTTTCTGTGTATCTTAATGAAGACTATGAAAACCTCATGAAGGAGTATACAGTAAGTGTTCTCAGGCAGTGAATATTTAAAGTACCACCACATAAATTCCCATAATATAGTCAAGGAATATTAATACACAAAGTATATTTAACTTGGGGTTGTCAAAAGTACAGACATCGGTACCAGTCAGTACTGAAAATTAAAGATTGTGATGATGCTGGCATTTCCTGGGGAAATTGAGCACAGTTGAGCAGATTCTCTAGCAGCTGATTGACCATAGTGTTCATATGCTTGACACATGATTCTCATTCATTCATTCATTTTCTTAGTCCCTTAATTAATCCGGGGTCGCCACAGCAGAATCAACCGCCAACTTATCCAGCATATTTTTTACACAGCGGATGCCCTTCCAGCCGCAACCCATCTCTGGGAAACATCCATACACACACACATTCACACTCGTACACTACGGACAATTTAGCCTACCGAATTCACATATACCACATGTATACCACGGAGCACCCGGAGGAAACCCACGCAACCACAGGGAGAACATGCAAACTCCACACAGAAATGCCAACTGACCCAGCCGAGGCTCGAACCAACGACCTTCTTGCTGTGAGGCGATTGTGCTACTCACTACGCCACTGTGGCGCCCACACATGATTCTGATTGGCTATAATATTGATTCACATTGTTGACAGAGTGCTTACACAGATTACATTCACACATGGTAGTTTTTGTAGATATGTCTCTTAGCAGATTCGTCTAAGCAGATATATTAAGGAACCGCATTAAGTGATTATCAGTGTTGCCAATCACAGTCACATCTGTTGAGCAAAAGAACACCAGCCAATTAAATTTCTTTGGAAGAATGCTTGTTTCTTCACATTTTTAAAACTCAGTACAGGAGCCTGTACTTTTGACCACCCTAACAAACACAGTAAAGTAGTTTTGTAAGTCACTGCAGGTCTGTGATGTGAAAGATTAAGGAATGGACAGTTGATACAAAATTCTCTAAATTTACAATCTGTATTTTTGATGGAATTAAACTGACTGAACAGTGTTACTGTTTTTGTGTTTTGTAGGACACGGACTTTGAAAACTCTGAGAGAGACATGGCCAATACTGTCATTGGAATCTACATCGTCAGACCTGAAGGTGCAGAAGCCTGTGATCCACCATCAGATGTTGGACTGATTGTTGAGGGAGTGAAAGTGCTTCAGAACCTTGGCGATGTCACCAAGGCTTGTGCTCTTCTTTTGGGAGTCATATACAGCTTGAATCTCAGTTATCCTTCAGACCTGAAATACACTTTTGAGTTTTTCCAGAAAGTGTTGCTGGGACTTGATGCGCATAAACTCTCACACAAAATACAAGTTCTCAAGAACAAACTTGTTGGCTGAATCGGTACATCATTCTGGACAAATGAAAGAAATAGAGGAAGAAACTTTTTTTTTGTGACATTTAAATTGTTTCTGGTTTTAAAATTAGGGGCCAGTTTTAATGTTATCTTTGTCGATGGCACCAACATTTTAAATGGAGTTCTGCAATTTAAATGGTTCAAATTGTTTGGTTATTTACAAAGATTATAGGTCAATTTGAATCTTTTCTTAACTAATGGCTCGAACAATTTCAAATATCAAAAACTGAGCACTGTAGCAGTTTGTGGCATACTGCCTGTCTTAAACTTTTCTGTTTTTTTTCCAAGTAAAATGTATTACTTGCAGTTGCACATAGTAAAAGAACATTTTGGTCAATAGTAAACATTCTCTTTTTTTTTCATCGTTTTTTTTCTTTTTTGAAACAAACTTATTTTTGTGGTGGTTTTTCATAAATAGAGGCCAGTTGTATTCTATAACAATAGCTTAAACATTTTAAAATATAAGCAATGTAGCATTTCGTGACAGTCTTAAAATTTTTTCTTTCTTTTGTAAATTTGCTTACGATATTTGAAGGAAGTAGCACATTGTAAGTATGTTCACTATTGACCAAAATGTTTTTACATTATTTTATTTTTTTCAAACTGTTATTTGAACTGTTTGTGGATGTTTACAAAAATAGACGCCAGTTTGAGTGTTACTTTTACTATTGATTGTAAAGATCAGAAATGGAGTTTAGCAGTATTTAAACATTCCAAAGTAAGATTTTCAAATTCTTGAAGCCAGTTGCACTTTAAAAGATGTTTTTGTGTATTTGTTTCAAAGCACCTGTGAAAATGTTGGGTTGTAGCAGTTGTATGTTGCAAAACCTTGCAAAGAAAATAAATTCATTTTGTTTCTTAAAATATGTTTGATTATTTACGTTCTAGCAAATACATTAAAAGTGAAGAAAAAAAGAAAAATAAAGTGTTCACCTTACATACTGAAAGTTCATAATTCTAACATAACATTACTAAGTAAAATATACATGTAACTAAAATGTAATAATGACACATCTAAATGCGTTGTATGTACTAAGAAATATTTAGTAAACTTTACCTGAATTTCTTTAGTTCATTCAACTATATTGTTACTTGTAGAAACTACTTAACACGGTTACGTGGAACCACTTGACACTCTTTTTTTATGTAAGTCTAACAAATCATTTTTGAGTGTATCCTTCCATCTGTCATTCTATCCATAGATCTGTCGTTCCATCTATCCATTGTTCCATCCATCCGTCTTTCTAGCTGTCCATCCATCCATCTGTTCATCCATCCGTCCGTATATCCATCAATCCATCCTTCGTTTAATCCATCTGTCGGTGCATCCGTCTGCCGTTCCATCCATCTGTCATTCCATCCGTCTGTCATTTCTTCCAACTGTCCGTCATTCTATCTCGAAATGACATAATGTTATCAGATTTATGAATATCACTGTTGTTATATCTTCCTTCTGTCATTCTATCCATCTATCTGTCAGTCCATCCATCCGTCGTTCCATCCGTCCATCTGTCGTTCCAGCCGTCTATCCATCTATCTATCTGTTCATCCATCCATCTATGGACGTTCCATCTATCTGTTTATTGTTCTATTCGTCCATCTGTCTATCCATCTATAACTCAGTCTTTCCAACTGTAATTTCTTTCCTTCTATCTGTCTGTCCGTCCATCTGTCGTTCCAGCCATCTATCCATCTTTCCATCTATCTGTTTATTGTTCTATTCGTCCATCGGTCTATCCATCTATAACTCAGTCTTTCCATCTGTCATTCCGTCCATTGCTCCATCTATCTGTTGTTCCATTTCATCTGTCTTTCCTTCTGTCTATCTGTCAGTCCGTCCATCCGTCATTCCATCTGTCGTTCCAGCCATTGATCCATCTTTCTATCTATCTGTTCATCCATCCATCTATGGACGTTCCATCTTTCCATCTATCTGTTTATTCTATTCGTCCATCAGTCTATCCATCTATAACTCAGTCTTTCCATCTGTCCGTCCATCCATTGCTCCATCTATCCATTGTTCCATTTCATCCGTCTTTCCTTCTATCTATTTGTCAGTCCATCCGTCATTCCATCTGTCGTTTCAGCCATCTATCCATCTTTCTATCTATCGGTCCATCCATCTATGGACGTTCCATCTTTCCATCTATCTGTCGTTCCATCTGTCTGTTTATTGTTCTATTCATCCATCTGTCATTCCATCTATCTGTTGTTCTATTCATCCATCTGTCATTCCATCCATCCATTGCTCCATCTATCTGTTGTTCCATTTCATCCGTCTATCTATCTGTCCATATATCCATCTGTCGGTCCGTCCATCTATCATTCCATCCATCTGTCTGTGCATCCATCTTTCTGTTGCTCCAACCATCTATCGATTTTATTCTATCCCTTCATCTGTCATCTGTTCATGCCTATCATTCCATCCTTCCATCTTTTTGTTCTGTCTGTTGTTCCATCCATCCATCTGTCATTCAGTCCGTCCGTCTATCCAGTCCAGTCTTTGCTTTGGTACTGACTAATCTAATGTACGTATATGCACAAATATACTACTATTAATCCCCCTATTGGAAACATGTTCATTAAAAAGAGAGATCTGTGAGTGGTACTCATTTATGCTGAGCACTGTATGTTATGTGTTATTTTAATAGACTCAACCAGGTGCATTTTTTTTCACAGATATCTAAACAAGCTGAAAATCGTTCAGAAAGCTGTCAGAGATGTTAAACACAAGTGTCACCGGCGTGCATCTGATAATGAAAGCTGATCATTAATATGATCCCTGTATGCAGAGGCCTGTCAGACTAATGAATTTGACGCAACAGGCTGACTAAAGCATCCAGATGTCCACAAAAAAAGAGACTCAGGAATCATTAAGCTACAGTAGTTCACCTCTTTATTAAAGCAGCTGCTATGATATCAGTCTGTTCGCATTGGAGTCTGTAATCAGTGGATCTGCATGCAGTCTTTTGCATGCTCAAGCCACGCACAGCTGGATGTCTAAAATCAAACACCAATCACAAGCGTGTGGAGGAGCGGAGGAAATGCTGATGAGCTTTGGTCTGTCAGTTTAAGGGCATGGTAAAAACTTGTTTCTGGATCAAATGCAGTTCCTTAAATGCTGTCTTTAAAGGGAAACACTGTAAAAAGGTGAAGCTCGGTTCCACACAATTGATTTGTGTTGTTGACCTTATTCCGCCCCACCCACTTTTAATACTTCGCTCCTCCGCATTTTGTCATCCAACTTCTAGTACGCTGACACGGTACATCAGATGACTATTTCGAAAAGTCATTACATAGTGTATAGTTAGC
>CAIGQQ010032330.1:0-17133 GCA_903798035.1 Danio albolineatus
TGTTAATTGTACAATGTATTAGCATAATAGTAATTTACCTGTTTTTTGATTTAGCTTTTTATATAAATAGTGCTTTTGTAATGCCTTAGTCATTATATAAATGACATAAACATTTCAGTTAACTGTAAACACATTTATCAGTGCACATTAACCATCAAAACTACAAAACTAAATTATGAAAATATGCTTGTTTAAATGGGTCAAATAGGCACTCTGAAGTTTCTCATATTGCATTTAATATACGTTAAGTGTCACTAGATTCAGTTAGCACCTGGGTTAATAACAGGTGCTGAATTGTAGTTATTGTTTGCTTCAGTTCACTAACCTGCAGCTTACATTCTGATGCCATAAAAGTTACAGTGAGGAAAGCCAAGTATTAAGACATTGCGAAGGTCATATGTTGTGCTATTATACTAAACAACAGTTTCACTGGCAGTTTTGTGCCACACTAGGGACTTTAAGGATAATTACTTTGACTTGTCTTTCATCTGTCAACATAATCTGAACCCTCATTAAATGAAAAGCAACATCTAATCCGAAGTCATCATGTTTCTGTAAATAATTCCTATAAATGTGTAAACAAGAAAAAGAGAGTAGCAGGATGTGTTTTTAGAATCACGATGGCCACAAGGCCGTTTCATTTAATTCAGCTTTTTAATTTCTTCATAAATGTTAAGGGCGTTAATGTTTAAGGGAGGTTAAAAGGATGAAGCGAGTGCTGTTTGTTTTTATCAAACTGCGATAGTGAATGTTTGCCTCTTTTCGGTAATGGCTTTTAATAAAGCTTGTGTGCCCAAAAGCACTCCTTCCCTCTTTTTTTAAAAATAATAATTTTCAATAACATTGGTAAACAAAATTTCCCAACCTTGAAAATAACTAAAGTGCAGCAATTAAAGTGTTTGTTTTAGCTCCCAAGTTCCTATGTTTCAGTTGATTTTACTACAGTAGAACGGAGTTTTAAAAATAATTGAGCAATTTTGTTCTCACTTGACCTCTTTGTTTTTTATTACTCTGAAATGGATTAATCTGGGAATTTATGCACAAGTGATTCCGTCTGTGAATTTGATTGATTAAACGTAATTCAAAAATTGAAAGAGCTTTTTGTCATTGGTAATATTGGTCTGACGCTTGAAGGAAAGATGGAGACAAAAGGGAGTGGGGGAAATGACAGATTAGTTGAAGAATCAATGATTCTGAATGAGTATGTGTTTGATGGCTTCAGCAAAGCTTTTTTCCCCATTTTTCTGTAGAAGCATAATGACCAGCAGCACTCAGCGTTATACGCCACTTACTGAAGCTGGAAAGCTTACAAACACTCAAGCTCTCATCATTTGTTTTGCTTCACGTTTCTCTGTTGTGGTTGTTTTTTTTTTTTGTTTTTTTTCCACTTTTGATGCTTTTTATTTTAGTTTGTCTAAGAGTGTTTTATCCTTATCTTGGTGATAGTTTTATGGACTTCTTCTGCAAAAGTTTCATTTTATTTTGTTTTCTTTCTCAGCTGTGTCCACTCATATTGAAGGCGACGAGAACATTCAGGTCTTACTAATGGTGGAGAGTGGAAGGTACAGAAGACTTATACCTTACATTATAATGCTACAAATGCAAACAAACACAAACAAACAAACAAATAAAAAAACAAACTAAAACATTAAACACACTACTATGCAAAAGTTTGTGCTTTATAATTTTGTGGAATTTAGTGGGTTTGCTGTTTTATATTTATATATTTTCATTTGTTGTAATTCTTTTTGTACTGCAAAAAGTGCTACTAAATAATGCACAGGTTAAAATTCTGTGTTCATGTACTAAATAAATCTATGTAAAAAGTAAAAAAAAACCAACAACAACATTTTACTGATAAAAAAGTTATATAATTCAGGAAATTCAGACATTTTATTTTTGTAATTTTATCAATCTGAGCTGAATGTAAAGACATTGATAACCCATCAAATAATGTTATTTTATATTTACTATTACTCTTTGAATCCTGAAAAGAACTGTATTGTGTTTTTTACAAAACAATAAGCTGCACAGTTGTACATGTCTGGAGCATTCTTGTTCTGATCACTGTTTCAATTGATCTCCAAATGTGATAAATGAATACTGTTATAATAATAATTCATTCATTCATTTTCTTTTCGGCTTAGTCCCTTTATTAATCCGGGGTCGCCACAGCGGAATGAACCGCCAACTTATCCGGCATTTGTTTTACGCAGCGGATGCCCTTCCAGCCACAACCCATCTCTGGGAAACACATTCATACATTCTCATTCACACACATACACTATGGACAATTTAGCTTACCCAATTCACCTGTACCGCATGTCTTTGGACTGTGGGGGAAACCGGAGCACCCGGAGGAAACCCACGCAACCACGGGGAGAACATGCAAACTCCACACAGAAATGCCAACTGGCCCAACCGGGTCCTGCCCCAACCGGGGATCGAACCAGCGACCTTCTTGCTGTGAGGCGAACGTGCTACTCACGCGCCACCGTGGCGCCTCATTCATTCATTCATTTATTATTATCATTATTATTATTATTATTATTACATTTGCCGTTATTTGAACAGTATCTATCTCTTCTAGGCTTCAGGTACAAATATAATGTTGGAGGTCAGGAAAAACTAGGGCAAAAAAAAGGAGAATCACGCCATAACAGTCTTTGTAATTTTATTTTGGATTGCAGATTGCATAAGTTTTATATATATTTTAAACTTTAATATATGTAAATAAATATATTTTTTTAACTATTTACTATTTTCCCTTTTGTATATACTGTAACTACTACTGTAAAAACATATCAGACTTTGGTACATACTTTCAGTATTCCCATGGCTTGAATGACCCAATCTAATCCTGTCTATATGAAATAAGCCTGCTACCAAGCCGGTTTGAGCTAATAGACCTGTTGCTATGACAACTCTCGGATGAGTTTTGAGGAACGAAATGATTCTGGATTGTGTCAAATCGTCTTTAACCAAATCCAGCTAATTGAGTAATCCACGTTTAAAGAATGGACCCCTGGTCCCATGATCAATGTGACACTCATTCAGATGTAAACAATTTAGAAGGGGTTCAACAGACAGTTAAAAAAAAAAAAAAAGAAGTGTTTAGTTCCGATTAGACGGAAAAAAAAAACATTATATTGACATTTATCAACACGTTTCATCATTTTTAAGTTTTTTTTTTTCTTTTTTTTTTCTATAATTATTGCAAGCATTTGATCTCCCAGCCTTAGATGAAGCCAATAAAGATCGCTAAAATTGTGCATGGTACATAAGTATTTGGAGGTTTGTGCAGGATTGAAAATTCACTGAATAACGAACAGCTTGTTTCAGGCATTCAGATTTGTTTCTTTCTTTTAGAGACAATAACTCTATTTATTATAGCGCTTTGATCTACTGCAGACTATTTAAATTCACAAACAGCTACATTACACTGAACATTAATGATAATATACAAAGAAAACGCGAAATGGGGTATTTTAAAAACCTTTCCAAGCAATCACTCGGTACTAAAACTGCTCACATAGTGTATACAGCAAAATAATGTGTGGAAAAAAAAAATCTGCTTTATTTCCCCCAGCTCATTCACTTGAATCAAAAGAGGGGGAAAACTGCAATTTCCTGTTTACAGCTGTTGGGAGCCCAAGGGCATTGTGTAAACTAGCATGTGCTGACAACATTGTGTTGTTGCCTGGGAGGGATGTACTTCGTACGTACTGTAATGCACTGCAAAACACGAGCGAAATCATCAGCGACGGCAAAAAAATGAGATCGAACCCCGAATCCTAACTTTCCACAAAGCAAGAAATGAAAAACAAAGGCATCAGAATATCAATTAAATTTCTGCTTCACAGCCAATTCCCACCTTCTTCACTTGATAATTAGCTGAATATTCTGCAGCAGCCAGAAATTACACTAATTAAGGAAAGAACAGCCTTCATTCATAGTGTCATTGCCTCTCCGCCTTCCCTCCATCTCGCGCACACACACACACACACACACACACACACACGTCTTCACACTTTGCTCAAATATCAGTTATTAACACATCCTGCACTCTTTAGGAGACTGTGTCTTAGCTCACGGAGCGTGTGCCCCTGAGGAAGAGCAGATCGGCGTGTGCACCGACTGAATAAAGTAAGTATGAGCAGATATTACAGAGAGAGAAACCTAACAGACTGCAGTCGCTTAAATCACTGTACTCATTTCAGGGGCTATGAGAAGTCCCACATTACTTTAATTCAAAATGAAAATAGCCATTATGGGTTTATTTGTTTCCTTTTTCCTTTTTTTCTTCCATGCTTATTGCAAGCGGGCCCCTGCGATTGGCCCAAAGCAGGTAATTTCACATCCGCTGTGTTTTTTAATTACTATTTCATCTGTAAACGCACGCTAAGAAAACAAACAGAGCTAATATGAAACGCCACGCTGGAAAATCTAAATTGGTAAACTGGCGAGTGCTGCAGGGCCGCTGGCGAACAGTTATATCGTGCAAAGGCTGAGCCCGGTGAACAGCAGGGTTGGGGAAGCGTAAATATTACCATGGGTAGAGATACTTAAAAGCCCCGCAAATCATTTTGATTTGACTTGAAAAAAAAGTCGAGTTGGAATTAAAAGTGAAGATGTAGGAGACGTACTTTTATGTCTTTGTACAGCAGCAGTTTTTTGTCTTGTAGTACCAAGTAGCGGTCCTGAAACTTATTCCCCAATAGCAGTTTGGAGGAACCGTCTTTGAATTTGAGATGCTCTCCTTTAATGAAATCCTTCAGTTTATCTGTCACAAGCACAGAAGAACACAACAAAACATATTGAGTCATAGCATGAACTATTTATGAGACACGCAACATAAAAACTACACATATGCTGTAGCTTTGCAGCAGTGTGGCCCCCTGCCGCTTCAAACGACAGCGAGAAACCATACATTTTTAAAAACGTCTAAAGTTGTATGGAAAAAGCACCTGAAGTGCTGCAAAACACATTTACTGCTTAACACATTTGAGAGTCTAGCACATACACCTCCTGACACCTGAATACACTTTTGCATCCCATCACCGCTTAATATATATTAATATCTTTAGTGAGGCATGCAGAGAAGCTATTACTCAGCGCAGGTACAAAAATTATGATTTCTGGCTGCCATTACTGATGATTTCAGTGGGACGCCAAAAAGGGTGTAAAAGGAAAAGAAAACTTTAGCTTTTCTGCAAGTACTCCATTCATCATTCAGAATGAAAAATTGATCAGGAAATTAGTACTGAGAGTGTAGAAAATTAGCCAATAGTCAGAAAACTTTATGAGTGGTAGGAACTAGAACAGTTTAATTTATTAAAGATTTGCAATTGGATAAATGGCCATGCTAATAATTTAGTTAACTAATTAAACTTGACTCCAAATGTAATCATTTATTAGCATTGCATTAGATTAGCACTAGAAAGAAAATGTTTCATGTAGACCATTTTGAGGGATGTAAACAAAAACAATGGTCCCAACATATGTCCTGTTTCACATTTTTTATTTTTAGAGCTTCCGAGAATCCAAAAAGAGCCACATATAGATAAATAATGTTATGATTTAACATTTATCGTTATTTAATGTTATGATTTACCTGTTTTAACATTAAGTTATGATGATAACAAGCAGGATATGTGCATGGGCCAATCATATCACTACATTGAAATGGTCTATATCGCCAGTTTTATAACTGTCTCTAAATTAACCCTGACTTGAACTGCTATATTTAAAGCAAAACCAGCTTTAGCATTGGTAAATTAATTTTAAGCATTATCTGAAAAGAACGAGCTCAGATTTTGTGTGTATTTTTTTTATTGCTCACCTGAAAACATTGTCAATGGAATATTTATATTATAGTAGTTATATTTAACATCAAAACAAGAACCATTTTATTAAAGCATACACATGAAAATGATTAAATACACAGCATAGGTCTTTCTTGAGTTCATTCAGTGAATTATAAATCAGCTCAATACAGAATTCTTGAATACACCCAGGGGTACCGATATGAGAAATAATGGCTGATAAAATAAAGTTCTAAACACAAGCAGGCACTAATCTTTGAATGCGACTCTGATTAAACACTGACTACGTTTACAAGGACATCTGTAATCGGATGATTCGCCTTAATCTGAATAAGACAATAATATGATTAGGGTGTTCACATGAGTTGCTTTTTGAATGTTCCATTCATGATCCCGTTGTACATGTTATAGCACATAGATCAATTAACGTCATGCTATCCACATTTCCTCCAGAGTTTAATGTAACTTAAGGGGTTTCATTTAAAATTTTTAGGTGTTCACTGCAGTTTTACACTTTCACTTTCATTCAGGAACATTTCATGCATGCTTCCATGACAAATGAGATATTGGATGCGAGTATGAATTAAGGACTGGTGGAAGAGTGTTGTTTTAATGTAATTTGACATTGCATGCTGTATAAAAAACCTCTGCAGTTCACGTTGTGTGTGTGTGTGTGTGTGTCTGTGGTCTTTTACTGACTCAGTAGGTGCAAAGAATAGTGTCAAACAGCTGAATGTCACAAAATGCTGTGAAAAGTTACACATGGCGGTATTTGATTGCAATGTTTACATGTCTGTACTGAACTTCAATAACGCGACTAAAATCGGCATGTCTTAATCCGATTTCTGTTTAGTCTGATTATGACCTTAATTAGACTAAATTAATCAAAAATTGCTGTTTACATGGTGGACTCTTAATCAAAGTATTGTCTTAGGCGTATAAAAATAAGATGATTGGTGTCCATGTAAATGTACACACTGACTGCAAATGTAATATAAGCGACATGACTGTTAATCTGTGCATCACAGTTCTGTTTGATATTTGCTTGGGGTGCAATAGGATATTCATTGTCTGTACCTGAGTTGCAATCTGTCATTTTAGAGCCAGAATATTTTTTAATGAGCAGGAAGGCCGAGCTGGGATCCTCCAGAGATCTCCACTCCAAAACCTGCTCCAGAACCTTCTCTTTGTAGTGTAAGGGCCGCTCTGAGCACACAGACAAATGACATGTCGGATAAGTGAAAGCAAATCTGTGTCGGACTCTACAAAACAGAAAGATCAGAAACATATGCTACGGAGATATGTGTAAGAAACGCTTCTCGCAAGACTTTCACACATCACTTCGCTTCAAAATGTGTCAGGATGAAAATCACAAAAAGTGCAAACAACGGACTTCACGTTTGCGTATACGTGTAGATCGTGAGTCTGGCTAAATTACCAAACACTCTTAAGTAAAAATGATCTATTCATCAATTCACTCAACATATATAGATATAAAAAACACAAACAAACAACATTCCCTCTCCTCATCACCCCACCCCCCAAAAACAGTTTGTGCTTCGGTTTTGTCCTCCACACAAGCATAATTATGTAGTGCAAATTTGTAATTATCGCCAGCCAATCTGACTATGATTAGAAAACACACTCAAGTGCAAAATAGATCCATTATCAAGTTGTAATTTGTAAAAAAAGGAAAAACACAATGCTCGCTATTGGCAAAAATCACTCTTACACCACCTGTCCCCCCCTCCCTCCAATGCCATCGCAATCTGTTAATAGTTTCTCATAACCGCCGTCAAATAATAATAGTACTAATCATGCGCATTCACTTAGCGACTGAAGCATTTAAATGTGTGCGTAAGCCTTAGAGGAACATCATTAAACGCTCTAATAATCAGCTTGAACTTTAAAAGAAATAGGCTTTATGTAGAAGTCATTCATAAATACAGTGCATGTACGCTTCGTTTTGAACTTCTACGATATAACAACAGTGTGAGTCCTACCCATTTCTCCATTTTCAATGACCTCAAACGTGGTCCAGAGATCTTGAGCTTTGACCTCGATGCCCTTCATCTCCAGAGTGCTGACGGCTAGCTCATCTGACCTCATATTTGGAGAGATCTTAAAGAAACGCACATCAGCATCGTTCAGTGTAAGTTCAAGACTTCATTTCCTTGTGCAAAATGATTTATCTACTTTTGCTGGAGGAAAAAATGAGAGGAAGAAGATATCAAAAGCGTCAAGAGAGAGAGAGAAAAAAAAACATGCTCTGAAACAACCTCTATTAACTGAGGTTTACCTTGACTACTGATAAAACACAATTACTCTCACAATTAAATCAAACATGCCTTTGATTAACTGCAGTTTGATTTAGTTTGTGGCAGAATACCCTCTAGGTTTGCACACACACACACACACACACACACACACACACACACACACACACACACACACACACATAGAGAGAGAGATGAGAGCGAGGGAAACAAACCTTGATTAAACAGCACTTCTCTGGCTCCTTTTTCTCCAGGTAGGCTTCAAATATCAGGTCACCAGCGGGAGAGAACTGCAAACACAGACGCACACAGTGACAAAACACACACCTTGGATTTAAATACACTTTTGATTCATATTAATGTATTGCAAGAAAGAAAGAATACACTTTAATTTACACTATGCCTTTAAGGTGCAGTTCACGCCACACAGATATGGACAGATATGGACAATCACCAGATTGCATCACATCATCTTTCAGACATTTGATGTGACAACCTCACTACCTGACAAGTACAAATTCAGTAGAGCCAAAATATGCTCCAACCGATGCTGACAGATTCTGACAAAACCCATAAAAGCTGCTTTCTGTAACACTTTAAAATTCATGTTAGTCATGTTAGTCCATGTTAACTCACAGTGCATCGACTAATATTAACAAGCACAGCTTTGGATTTTAATATTGCATTAGTTAATGGTGAAATATGATTAATAAATGATTTACAATATTATTCATATGTTATTAAGTTAGTAAATACACTGACTGGCCACTTTATTAGGTACACCTGTCCAACGGCTCGTTGACGCAAATTTCTAGTCAGCCAATCACATGGCAGCAACTCAATGCATTTAGGCATGCAGACATGGTCAAGACGATCAGCTGCAGTTCAAACCGAGCATCAGAATGAGGAAGAAAGGTGATTCAAATGACTTTGAATGTGACATGGTTGTTGGTGACAGATGGGCTGGTCTGAGTATTTCAGAAACTGCTGATCTACTGGGATTTTCACGCACAACCATCTCTAGGGTTTACAGAGAATGGTCTGAACAAGAGAAAATATCCAGGGAGCAGCAGTTCTGTGGGTGCAGATGCCTTTTTGATGTCAGAGGTCAGTGGAGAACGGCCAGACTGGTTCCAGCTGATAGAAAGGCAACAGTAACTCAAATAACCACCCGTTACAACAGAGGAATGCGTTAGAGTATCTCTGAACGCACAACAGCTCCAATTTTGAGGTCGATGGGCTACAGCAGACCACACTGAGTGACACTCCTGTTAGCTAAGAACAAGAAACTAAGGCTACAATTCACACAGGCTCACCAAAATTGGTCAATAGAAGATTGGAAAAACGTGGCCTAGTCTGATGAGCCTCGATTTCTGCTGTGACAATTGGATGGTAGGGTCAGAATTTGGCGTCAACAACATGAAAGCATGGATCCATCCTGCCTTGTATCAACAGTTCAGGCTGGTGGTGGTGTGGAGGATATTTTCTTGGCATACTTGGCATACCCATTAAAACGAATTGAGCATCAATTGCCACAGACTACCTGAGTATTATTGCTGACCATGTCCATCTCTATATGATAACAATGTACCCATTTTCTGATGGCTACTTCCAGCAGGATAACGCACCCTGTCATAAAGCGAGCATCATCTCAAACTGGTTTCTTGAGCATGACAAGGAATTCACTGTACTCAAATAGCCTCCACAGTCACCAGATCTGAATAAAAATATAATAAATCTAAAAATAATGAATCAAAAACATTTGCAACATGAATGTAGCATTCATGCTATTTGCATTTCCTTGATCCTGAATGAAAAAAATTCGCAAATTTAAAATGTAACATAATAAAAGGGTTAACAGCATGCAATTACTATAGGGCTATGGTTGGGATTAGTATTTGGTCTTCTGTTATTGCATGTAATTATAGATATTTTACTGTTATTACTATAATGAGTGTGTAGCATGAGCATCAAGGACGTTCTAAAATGTTACAGAAAGAAAGAAACAACGATGGAATGCAGCTTTTCTAAGAAACTAAACACCCTACTGTATAGCAGTCTTTGTAGATCTAACACAAAAGCAATCAGCAGCCCATTCAGTTCAGACCAGCGTCTGTGTGTGTGTGTCTGACTAAATGACACACAGCTGGAGTCCCACACATCATTTAGCAGCATTAGACAACAAAAGCTGGCAAACATCTTAGCTCGTGTAAACCACAGATTAAAGTTTCTTCTAAAAGAATAAAACTGCTTTGGCAAAATGTATTTAAATGTAGCGTAAATGACACATATGCTGTGGTGACACTCTAAAAGAACAATCTACAAACACTCTTCCTCAGATTTTCTGCTATAAACATATTTTTCAGCCAAAGAATTGTACGCAAACTATTTTGGACACAAACTAACATTTGTTATTACACTAGACTGCAAAAAACTTTGACTTGATTCTAGTCCAAATATTTAAAACTTCTTTAATCAAGAGACATTTTATAGACAAGAAAAACAAAGAATATGTTTATTTTTAAGAATATTTTTAAAAATGAATTACTTTATTTTCACTAACTAATGTTACCCAACATAAGCAAATACTGCAATAAATGCATTGTTCATTGTTTGTTCATGTTAGTAAATGAATAAACTAACATTAACTAGTACAACCTATTGTAAAATGTTACCTATTTCTGAAAACAAGACAATATTCACCTTATACTCTGTGTGTGAGTGGGCGCAGCCATTGGAATCTTTTTGACTCGAGACTTCCCGTCTCATTCACTTCCATTCATTTTTACACGTTAAAAACAGCTGCTTGATGTCGCATGATTTTCTTATTATATTATCCTATTTTGTCTGTATAGTCATGCAAACACTTGTTTGTAGAGAAAGTAGTTCTAAAGAAATCGCAAAAAAATAGCGCACTTCCAAATTGAAGAATAAGGTCAATCTATTTGCTTGTCTAGAAAATGCTTCCTCTGATTTAAGAAGATTTTAGATATTTAAACTAGAATCAAGTCAAAAACTCAAATAAGAACATTTTTGCAGTGTAAATGACAATAGCTTCTCAGAGGATAAAATATCTTCTCCTCAATAAAATATCTGTGAGGCTGCCGGAGGTCGGTTCATACCCAACGTACAACGATCCAATCATTTTACTTAGTATGAAATAAAGCTCCACCCTAATTTTTTTTTTTCTGATTCTAAAAAGCCGTTTCATGCGTTACATTAAAGGTGCAGTATGTAAGTTTGACACCCAGTGGTTAAACAAGGTATTGCATTGCAGGTTGCAAGGATTGACGACCAACAGGACAGAGTCTAGAGTCTAAAGGCTGATTTAAATCATTTTCTAAATAAAAGCAACGGCAAGCGATAAAAGGAATATTCTCTATATTAAGAGGAGTTTTTGTTCTATCCAACACCTGGAATTGATACTGTATATTAGAAACGGCTTCTATTTCTCAG
The DNA here is from genome assembly GCA_903798035.1 of Danio albolineatus. NCBI lineage: Eukaryota > Metazoa > Chordata > Actinopteri > Cypriniformes > Danionidae > Danio > Danio albolineatus. The sequence continues at coordinate 11,558 of CAIGQQ010032330.1, forward strand.
AGCTGAACAACAGAAAACTGACAACGATCACCTCAGGTACACCTCAGGTGCTTTATTCAGTGATAAATGCTAACAATGCTAGTTTAAATGCCATTTTACATGACATTTATAGACATATACTGAAAACAACAGCAGATAGTTCACCTCAGATGTTGAAAATAAAATAAACTGTTTGAAATTGAACTTTAAAACTGTGACTCAACTTCAAAACTGTGGGAATATCAGTGATTCTGCACCTAGATTTAATAATGTTAAAGAGGTATATTACATATTAAATATGTATTCATTAGATTATAAACCTTACATTTCATGAGTGAGTTCACTGTTATGTGCTTCTGAATGGCTGTATTTAAATTTATATCGTGTTTCGTCTGGGGCAAACAGCCAAATTGCTCATCACTGAAAATCTCATCACGTAGCGTGTTGGTAGGACATGGGGTTACAGTGTAACCTGCTAACCTAATGTTTACATTCCTAATATTTATATTACTTGCTAATTAATAACCACCTCGTGTGGAACTCTGAATCTGTGTCTCATTTCAGAGTCTGCTACTGTCCACCGGAGGTCGCATTTTAGTCATGGACACATGCTTTGAGAGCCTTTCTCACTGAATGAATGAAACAGGGCGACATGGGGTGCTGAAATATAATTGGCAAAACTGGCTTTGGATGGGTTAAATGACACATTTTCACAGCAGAATATCTGACTTCAGCATTGTTTTTCAGATGAACAAGAGTGTTCACTTAGCATGTTTCTTAAATACCTGCAAACATATTATGGCACTTTATGCTTTAGAAGGGTCAAAACCTTACATACAGCACCTTTAAAGAGAAATCATTCTGTGTCATGCAGACTGTAATGTGTGTATGACCACGATGACATTACTACAATTCTATAATGCAAAATGAGCAGATATCCAAACGTTCCATTGCTTCTGTTCTTTGTTCCAATATGTGAACCTGTTTAAGTCAAATAAAATATTGTTATTTTTTTTCCAAGGGTCAGTTTCAACACTGTCCTTGCTCCAACTTCAACACATACAGAGAAACTTTTAAAACTCGGACAGCCACAAACAAAAGAAGATTAATTTGTTTTTCAGCTTATCTGAACAAATTGTTCCTTGTGGTGCCAGCGAGGTATAAAGCAGGAGACAGAAAGGTTAGGTAGCACAAAGAGCTTGCTGTTTGCTCTAATTTGCTCTAAACAATACCAATAGAGGTCAAAGTGATTCTGTGACCTGTGAAACACACATATATGCAAACACAAAGTGGTTAAAAGCCAAACGCACACATTTATGGACTGTACCATCATGCTGTAGAAATATCTTTGTTTCACACCCACAAACACACGCACATACACACACCTATTTAACAGAAAGGTTAAAAGGGTTGACTTACTGTGGTGTCCTTCCACCTTGTGATAAAGCTGTTTTCTTTCTCCATTTGCCTAACCTGCTCTTCATTGACCTGTTTTAATGGACCCACAGAGATAAACAGAGATTAAAGCCCCAGTGCACAGTAAACAGACCTGCTCACATCCCCAACAGCAAAGTCAGGGCATTTCAACTCTTCAACAAGCATCCCAAAAGAGGACCTGTTTGTAGTGACAAATCAGAGAACCTAAAGCTAAAGACTCCACAATGATCCTAGCATACATGCACACGTAATTAACATTACGGAAGCACAATATTTATGTGTACTATATGAAATGTTTGAAATGTAATTTTGAATATATATAAAATTCAAATTTTTCATATTTTTACTTACATTATTTTTGTCATCATTCTTACAAACTGTACACTGCACATGCTGTTGTTATTCTTAAATTCAGTTATAACAACTGAATTGATTTTAAATATTAATTATTTAGGGCGAGAGTAAAATTCAATCCATAGCTATTATTTTTCTTCTATGGAAATCAGTGTTTACAGGTTTCCAACATTCTTCAAAATATATACTAGGGCTGCACAAAATCGATATCACAATGTGTGTGTCCGCAATAGTCACATCGCAAGATATGCAAAGCAGATTATAGATTACCACGAACCACAGGTCAAAACACATGAGTTTTGTGGAGTTACTTATCTACAAGTGTTTTTAAGTCCTGTGGCTATGTAAGCATTTTAAGAGAATTCAAAGCATTTTATTAGAGCATAAAGAAGTTTGATAAAGATTAATTTTATTGAACAATTTATGTGGTGAAGGCTGTGCATTGTTAATTAACATTTGATTATTCAATGTTTGTAATGAAATACTGTTAGACCCTCCCCAGAAAACCATAAATCACTGTTTATTTCACTTTAATATTTGCTTTATTGTGTTTACTGTATGACTGTTTATGATTGTATTTTGTTTATTATATGTATATAATAAAGTACTTTCAATATATTTAGATTTCACTGACATATGAATTCATCCCAATCAATCTAAATTCTTTCAAGCAAAAAATGTTAAGTCATTTGATGAAATTATATTATATATATATTGCAATACTGTATATATATTGCAGAGAAAAACACATATCACAATGTCAAATTTCTCCAATATTGTGCAGCCCTAATATATCCTTTTGTGTTCAATAAAAAACAAAAAACAAAACAAAACAACAACAACAACAACAACAACAACTAGATTGCAACATATCAAGGGTGAGCAAACGTGTGGCATTTTTGGGTGAAAATATTTGAAGGACTTAAGGCATTTAAAATAGATGCTTACCTAAACCAAAATTATATTGGAAAAACAATTCAATAAAAAAACACCTAACTGTGTTGACTGTATGTTTTAGTAAAAAATATTTCCTTTCATTTATAGCAAATATGAATTTTCAGTAGATATGGTGTCCAAAAGAGTTTTTGTTAAAACGTTTCTTGTAAAATATATTCATAAAAGAAACTTTTAACCAGTTGACTTAATGAATACTTTTGGAACAATGTACCTTGTTCTTCTCATTTTTGATCAATTTAAAGGATCCTTGTTGAAATAAATAAAAAAAATAACAATAAAAAAATCTTTCTGACACCTTTTTTCACATTGCAGTGTATGATCAAGTTAAATGATTAAGTTGTTTTGGATTGGAAATAAATAGTTAAACAAAACACTATAAAATGATGTTGGAAATTGAGAAATTTACTAAGCAGTATACACAAAACTGAACACCTGGCTTATTTTTAAACAAAACAACCCCCCACCCCCCAAAAAGGTTAATGTGTATACCAAACTTTTAATTTACACCTGTACGCCACAGTGTTATGCTACGCATTTCCCATATTCTGCCATCAATTACGGCTACTTGTCACACTAAACTTCACGTTTCACACATTCTCCATCTTTCCTTCTCTACAAAAGTGCAAGTGTGTGTATGTGTGATGCCAAGGGGCCTACGAATGTAGTAGCGGGCCGAGGGGGAATTAGCACAGCGCAGCACTGTAAATCCCATTACAGAGGCACGCGTCCAAGTGCAACACGAACACCGTCCCCTTCTTCACACACTTACACTAGAGCTGCGCATTTTGTGGTTTTGAATGGAAAAGCTTTTCACTGCTCAAAGCGCCATGGAGTTTGTCATGTACTCAGTAACGGGTAAACAGCCACAGCTTGCCAGTTTTTAAAGCCCTCTTCAAATGAGAGCTTCAGCACCGACGAACCTGCAGTTCATTATGCATGTACAGTACAGAGCGGTGCAGTGCAGTTCAAAATTAGAGAGCAAGAGCAACATACAATTTATTAAACTTCAAGGTAGCTGCTTAGGTCTGTTTAAAGATTTACTAAGAAGAGTAAAAGATTGTTTTTAAGAATATTTTGTGAGTTACATATGTTCTCAAGCACAGTTTAAAAAGTAAAATGACATAAAATGTCTTAATTGTCTTTAAAATCCTATTTAACAAGCATGAAGAGATAGAAACCCTATTTGTCCAGATGAAACCAAAGGGATGACCTTTTCAGCCACAGCAAGAAGAGCTTCAAATCTGTGTTTTATACAATAGAACATCTTTATAATGCCACAAGCTCATTCAAGTCTCTATGTCCATGAAAGGCAAATGCCTGAGAAGATATTCTCACTGATTAATCAGTTTTTATGGACAATTGTTCTTCACAGTTCAGCGAGTTTAGCACTGAACAGGGTATATATCTTGGCATACGATGTGTTGAAAGCGAAGAGAATTTGGACTGATGTTTTCTGCAGTGAGAGTATTATTCCTAATATTTAGTTACATGAATAAATCACAGAAACCTCTTCTGCAATGTGTGGATTCTTCTCTACATTTTTCACCCGATCAGCCAGCAACTTTCATGCAGGATAATGAGCCTCATCACAAATGGGTAAAGCAGTCATTTGAAGCTGAAAACATTGACATGATTAAGTGGCCAGCCAAGAACCCTGATCAAAACCTGCATGAAAAGTCTTTTGTAACAAAGTTATGGCTAAAAGAAAAACCTACAGCCTATGAAAAAGAAAAGCTGATGAAGATCACAGCAGAGCAGTGTGGGAGGCTAGTGATGTTATGTGAACACAGATGTGCTGAAGTCAACACAAGAGCTTGTACACTTCCTTCCTATATTTGACTGCTTTGAGCTTCAGAAAATTTAGTTGTAATCTAATCTAATAAAGAAATCACTTGTTAAAGGGTCTTGGTTATTGTGTTAAGGCAAGAGGCCTTTACACATTAACCAAAGCACTTTATCAAGTGATTTCAGAAGATTTCACAGCAAGCATGATAATTATAAATATAACAATAAAGACACTGTTCTGAAAATCATTCTCAATTAAAAACAGCATCTCTGACCACAATTATAACGATAAAGATGTAGAAAAACAATGTCACTGAAATGACTTTCAGATTTTTTTTCCAAGGTAATAAACAAAATGCATCCCAGCCACACTCAAAAAAATGATTACTGCTGCTTGTTCAAATTACCTGTATCAAATGAGCTGAAACAACACGATTCTTGTAATTTCTTGGGCTAATTTATTTGTTTTATGTTCAGTCCACTTAAATTTGCAAACCATTAAGTTAACTGGTTAAGGGATTTGTAGTTTCTAGCATGCTTTGCGTGGGATTGAATTAAGCAAATTAAAATATTGACAATAAAAGTAATCTTAGATGTTTTACATTAATAGAAAGACTTGTTAGAGTTTAATGTTTACTTTAGTTTGAAGATTTTCATTTAATGTTTTGAGTTTTGAGGTTACCGCCTTGCAGAAGCACCCATGCTTTGGGTGTTCGCATTAGCTACAATGAAGTTTGTTGCTTTGCTCATTGAGCGATAACTGTCCTAAAATGAGTTCTGAGATCAGTCTCAATCAACTGTAGATGTAACTCATGGAATATGCTTAAAAATTGATTAATTTAGGATAACTTCAAATAAAACTAGGAGACTTCAGAATGTACGACACATAAAAGACATACATGATATTATCAGACCTTTGCGTTTAAGTTAAATAATAATACAAATGTATTAAAACTTGTATTTGATAAAATCATGTTGGACCAACTCAATTGCATTTAATTGTGTAAATATGTATAGTTTTAGTTGGTGCTAAACAAATTTATTAGATGGAAATCCTGCCCTCA